>PVLC010025669.1:0-23426 GCA_004027655.1 Graphiurus murinus | reverse complement strand
ACTGCCCACATCAGAAGAACAGTATATCACCAAATAAATAACCTAATGACACAGCTCAAAGCCCTTGAAAAACAAGAACACATTCTATGAAGCCAACATCACATTAATATGAAAGGCAAATAAAGACAGCGCAAGAAAAGAAAACTAGAGGCCTATATCACTGATGAACTTGGATGCAAAACTGCTAAACAAAATACTAGCAATGTGCATTCAAAACCACATCAAGAAAATTACACACCATGACCAAGTTGGGTTCATCCCAGAGATGCAAATCTGGTTCAACATATGGAAAACAATCCATGTAACTCACCACATAAACAAAACCAAAGACAAAAATCACATGATCATTTCAATAGACGCTGAAAAAGCATTTGATAAAATCCAACACCCATTCATGCTAAAAGCACTGCAGAGAATTGGAATAGAAGGAACATTCCTCAACATCATAAAGGCAATATACAATAGACCCACAGCCAACAACATATTAAATGGGAAAAAAACCCAAAAAAACCAAACATAAGAGTTCCCACTAAAAACAGGAACAAGACAAGGATGTCCACTATCACCACTCCTGTTCAATATAGTACTTGAGACTCTAGCCAGAGCAATAAGGCAAGGGAAGAAAATCAAAGGTGTAAAAATAGGAAAAGAAGAACTAAAAATATCACTTTTTGCAGATGACATGATACTATACTTAGAAGAACCAACAAAATCAATAAAAAAACTTATAGAACTGATCAACAAATTCAGCAGAGGGTCTGGATACAAAATCAATCTTAAAAAAATCAGAAGCTTTCCTGTATGCCAATCATAAATCCACTGAAAAAGAAATTCAGAAAACAATTCCACTCACACTAGCACCCTGAAAAATAAAATACTTAGGAATAAACCTAACAAGGAGGTAAAAGACCTCTGTAAGGAAAACTATAAGAAGTTGAAAAAAGAAATCAAAGAAGACCTTAGAAAATGAAAAGATCTTCCATGGTCTTGGATAGGCAGAATAAATATAGTCAAAATGGCTATCCTTCCAAAAGGGATCTAAAGATTCAATGTGATACTCCTTAAATTACCAAGGTCTCTCCTCACAGACATAGAAATATCAGTCCTTAAATTCATTTGGAACAACAAAAAGCCCAGAATATCCAAAGTAGTTCTTAGCAATAAGAACCATACAGGAGACATCACAATACCTGACTTCAAACTCTACTACAAAGCCACAGTAATAAAAACAGCATGGTATTGGCACAAAAACAGACACATAGAACAATGGAGCAGAGTAGAAGGCTCAGAAACAAACCCACACACTTATAGTCAATGGATTTTTGGCAAAGGAGCCAAAACCACTGGAAAAAAGATAGCCTCTTCAACAAATGGAGTTGGCAAAATTGGTTAACAATATGCAGGAAAATGGAAATAAACTTTCTCACCCTGCACAAGACTCAATTCAAAATGATCAAAGACCTAGAAGTCAGGCCAGAGACCTTGCAGCTATTTGAAGAAGGCATAGGCCCAACACTTCAACACAAAAGCACAGGTAAAAACTTTCTCAACAAAACCCCAAAGGCACAAGCAACTCAAAGGAAGATCTATACATGGGATTGCATTAAACTGAAGAGCTTCTGTGCACCAAAGGAAACTATCAAGAACCTCAACAGAGAGCCCACAGAGTGGGAGAAAATTTTTGCCAGCTACTCTTCTGACAGAGGACTAATACCTAGAACATACAGAGAACTCAAGAAACTCACAGCTAAGAAAACAAATAACCTAATAAAAAATGGGCAAAGGATCTAAATAGACACTCCATAAAAGAAGAAATACAAATGGCCAATAAATGTATGAGGAAATGTTCCACATCATTAGCAATCAGAGAGCTGCAAATCAAAACTGCCTTGAGATTTCACCTAACCCCAATTAGAATGGCAATCATCAAAAACAAAAACAACAAATGCTGGCGAGGGTGTGAAGAAGTGGGAACCCTAATACATTGCTAGTGGGATTGCAAATTAGTGAAAGCACTTTAGAAAACAGTATGGAGAATCCTACCATGACCCAGCAATACCACTTCTGGGTATCTACCCAAAAGAACGCAAACCAAACTATCAGACCAATGCATGTGTATCTATGTTTATAGCTGCACAATTCACAATTGACAAATTATGGAACCAGTCGAGATGTCCATCAACAGATGAATGGATTATGAAACTATGAGATATATACGCAATGGAATTTTACTCAGCCATAAAGAAGAACAAAATCATGTCATTTGCCATTATGCTACATGAGATTAGTCAGCCACAAAAAGTAAAAAATTGCATGCTCTCCCTAATATGTGGAAAATAGGGAGAAATTGGGACATAAGAGGGACTCTAGACGAAGAAGGAGAAACCTTAGATGAGCAAAGAAGATGACTTAACTGAATGTTATGGGGGGGGGACACCCTAATGCACATGATGTACTTTCACAATCATATCAAAGTCAATCACTAAACTAAACTTTAGAAGGAGGGAGTGGATCAGGAATTGAGGAATGGTTAAATGAGAAATGTGTTCATGTATGCTTTTACCAGCTTGTGCTTAACAAAGATGTATGATTATAATGCACCAATAAAAAAAAATGAAGCAGAGATGATATGAAGTGCCCTGTAGTTATTAAGTGGCGTAACTGGGATGGAACCAAGGCAGTATGGCTCCAGAGTCTACATGACTAAGTTTTCACTCAGTAACACACATCGGATGTTCCTTTTTGTTATTTAAATATTAAATTCTCCTTTCAGGATGTTAAATGATCAAATGCTCTTGATCAGGAGGGAGGGGGAGGGAATAGGATGGGAATTGGGGAAGGGCTAAATGAGTGCTGTGTGCATGTATGCCTCAAACAGCTTGTACCTCATTAAGATGTATGATTACAATATATCAATAAAAAAATCAAATCTCATTTCAGAGGATATTCTCATATTCATTTCTTGCTGTATGGTATGTTAAAAAATAAAATGACAGTGGAACATATGATCTTGAATTTTTAGTCAATTAGAATTTTTTTTTCCATTTTGGAACTGGTGATTAAACTCAGGGGCAGTCTACCTCCAAGCTATACCCCCAGTCCTTTTAATATATTTTATTTTGAAACAGTTGCTGAGGGTCTTGCTAAGTTACTGAGACTGGCCTTCAACCTGTGATCCTCCTGTTTTAGTCTTCTAAGTATTGGGATTACAGGCTTGTCCACCAGGCACAACTTTGATAGGACCATTTTGATCAGTTTACTATTCTAGTAGCTTCTTGATGCTCTGGGTACCATATCCAGATATTCAGACTATCTTCAGTTGAACACCAACTTACCTTTCCATCCTTCTCACCAGATAATTTTTTCAATGATATTTCCATTTTTCTGTATAAATTCTCCTATTTCCACCTAGATACTTTTTTTTGTGGTACCAGGGATTGAACCCAGAGGCATTCTACCTTCGAGCACCCCCAGCCCAATTTTATTTCTTATTTGGAAAGAGGGTCTTGCTATATTGATGAGCATCTCACTACTTGCTGAGGCCTTGTCTCACCCTCCCAAGTACAGGGATTATTGGCGTGTACCACCACGCCTTGCTACCTAGATACTTTTTGAAGTTAACTTTTCTTCTCTAATTATTTATAGTAGTTGATAGTAAATTTCTTACTGTATTAGCCATCATGGCATCCCTTCTATTGTTGGATTCTTATTAAAACTCCTCATCATGAATTAGCTTCTCATACATTCACATCTTGACTCTTCAAAATTTCAATTGGACTCTAGGTTCTTTAAGGGCCTTTATTAAACCTGCAATAAATGATTTAAGTTTGTGTGT
This sequence comes from Graphiurus murinus, assembly GCA_004027655.1. Classification (NCBI taxonomy): domain Eukaryota; kingdom Metazoa; phylum Chordata; class Mammalia; order Rodentia; family Gliridae; genus Graphiurus; species Graphiurus murinus. Next base: position 19,591 of record PVLC010025669.1, on the reverse strand, counting down.
GTGTGTGTGTGTGTGTGTGTGTGTGTGTGTATTACAGCTATGGTCCGTCTGAAAAAAATATAAGTCTTTATAGGATTGACAAGAAATGCTGAGTGTCACTAAAAATATTAACATGAATGGCTTTGATTTTGAATTAACACAATAATGCCCAATTAGGAATTATTCCATTGCTTTTTCATGTATTCCCAATTAATCAAAATGTATTACATACACACACACACGTGTGTGTGCAGGGATGGAACCCAGGGGCATTCTACCTCCAAGCTACACCGGGGCCCTATTTTATTCCATTATTATTATTATTATTATTATTATTATTTTTTTTTTTTTTTTTTTGCGGTACTGGAGATTGAACTCAGGGGCATTCTACCTCCGAGCTATACCCCCAGTCCTAGTTTTTATTCTTTATTTTGAAACTGAGTCTCATTAAGTTGCAGAATGCCTCACTAGGTAGCTGAGGCTGGCCGCGAACCCGGATCCTCTGGTCTCAGCCTCCCGAATGCTGGGATTACAAGCGTGCGCCACCACACCCGGCTTATTCCATTATTTTGAAACAAGTTCTCACTAATTTTCAGAGGGCCTCACTAAGTAGCTGAGACTGGCTGTGAACCTGCGATCCTCCTGATCTTCCTGTCTCAGCCTCTCAAGTGCTGGGATTACAAGTATGTGTCACCACACCCGGCAAGAGTTTTTTTTTTTTTTTTTTTTTTTATGTCTACTACCCATGAGACTAATTAATATCATGGCTTTTATCTAGGGATTTTTAATTTATGGTCCAACACAATTAATTTGAATTTCTAGATTTTATTTCTATTAATAACATTCAACTAGCAATCTTAGGAATTATGTAATAAATACTATACTGGCCCTGATCATTTGAGGGTTTAAAGGAGGTTGGGATGCCCAATCCATGGAGGGGGGTTTAAGATGAACCTAGAAATTTGAGGGGCATTTAGAAAAAAAAAAAAGAGAAGAGAGGAGGGTAATTTTGGACAAAAGGAAATATATTTATTGAATGTTTAGAAGACAACATACTGAAAACAATTCAGTAATGGGAGATAGAAATTATAAGGTTGGCTATGTAGATTGGAATGTAGAAAACCATAAATATTATATAAATATCAGATTGTTAGGCATTGGAAATCCAATAAAGGATTTTGAGCTTGGCAGTGATCTTACGAGAAGGTTGATTTAGGAGAATTGGTCTGGTACTTGTTGTGTAGGTGTAATGAAGAGTTTGGAGGCAGGGTATTTAGTAGGAAAATATTAGAAAACTTAAATTCAAAGACTTTAGAATTTGAAGTGCCTTTCTTATACAGTAAGATCTCATTTGGGTAGAAAAAATAAATTTGGGACCCAAACAGATACAGAGTCTTGCCTAAGAACATGTTTTTGTTTTTAAATTTATATTTTCATTTTGGGTCAAGAATTTATAACTTTATTATTATTTTTATATATAAAATCTTTTAAAAATACATTTATGGTGCATTATAGTCTCACCTCATATTGTAGTTCCTAGTGATAGTGACATACATCTACACAGCACTTGCTGGACTTTCCCCTGGCTCCCTCCCCAACAAATTTTATTACTTTAAAATCAATTTAAAGAGAAAAGATTTGACTAGAGACAATTCTACCAAATATAAGAGTAGGTTTTTTTTTTTTACTAGAAGCACACTGAAAGGTATAACTTTATGAAATGGCTAAGAACTATAGATCTGCCATTGAACAAACTCTCCTAGATATTTAAGCATCCTTTTACATTTATGGAAAATAGTATGCTAATAAATAATTTAGTTTTAATAAATAAAATAGTTAATAAATAAGTTTATTAACTATTTAATAAATAAAATAGTTTAATAAATAAAATAGCTAATAAATAAAATAGTTTTCTGTTATTTCCATTACATCAAATGGTAGCAGTGAACATGCAAATGATGTCCCAAATTCACTGATGAACTTTACTATTTTGTTGCTTGATTTATCAGTGAGCCAGTTCACATTGTTTTCACATCATTTGAGAGACTGAACATGTTTTCAAGGCTACTGACATTTCTGTTGGTTCTGAGTGGCTTTTAATGTTTATTTACACTTGGGAAGGAACTGAAAAATCTCATCAAAATGTAGTCCTTCATTTCCATTAAGGAGCCATATATGGGTGGTTAATATGTTTTCATCATTCCTAGGTGAGCAAAAAGGAAGAATACTAATAAAATCTAAAATGACAGCCTGAAAACTCAAGAAATTTCCTTAATAATGGTAACTATAACCATTATTGAAATTCTTATAAAATATGTGATGATTTCCAATGGCTAAAGTCCACCACCAGTGGAGAATATTAAACAAAGATCACTTGCAATTTAACTGGTTTGAAAACATACTCCAGAGTTCCTGACATATTGCAAAACTTCTTGAATATTGCTTAAAGCATAAAAATCTATGTATAATTTTTAGCACAGAATTTCAAACTGCCCTTAATCAAAAAGATGCTATTCTACAGCCAGAAGTTTATTCATGTGTTCATTCATTTATGTATTGAGTGCCTAAGTAACTGTGATATAAGTGATAAAATCTAAAAAAAGTGATACTAAAAACAGAGATATGTGAATAGAATGCTAATGGAGATACAAACTTACTGCTATAGGCATTCATGGTAGAGATTTAGTGACTTCCTTCATTTTATTTGTATCATCAAATCAGGTCAAAGTGACCAAGTGATTCCGTATCTTGCCAATGTTGGTCTCTATGTAAATGCAAATGCAATCTTTTTGAAAATGTTGAAGAATAAAGAAATTAACAAAGTCAACGCCCAGGATTCTAGCTCACAGTGATGTCTTTGCACAAGTTGTAGTTGAGATAGAATGATCTTAATATTTCTAGCCATATTTGAAATCTGGGTGGTCTAGAGATATTTTTGATGAAAATTTGCTCCACATTGTTGAACTTAAAAATTAAAATTATTTAGGGGAAATACACTGACTTGAGTCAAAAAGATATACATGTACCTGTGTGGAGAGTCACGGGTCTCAAAGTCTTGCAATTATTACAGAAACATGGGTAAGTGTTCTGAACTTGCACAATGCATTAACTCTCTACTTGCCAAGCATCTTGAACCAAGGAGATTGTATAGCTATATCCTGAGCATGTGTGTGAGCATGTGCTTCCTTTAGAGACACTTACATAGTAGAGTACTCTCCCTGTCAAGCTTAAAGGCCCTCAAGCATGGGGAAAATGTCATAGATGAAGGCTCTTAGTGTAGGTTCTTTAAGGTGTAATGCCTTAAGGTGGTGGCATTTTTCTTCAAATATGAATATTTTGACAAGATTTTAGAATCTAGTTAGGGAAATCATTCCACTCATTTAGTTTATTCTAATTTCCCTGTTTTCCTCCATTCTGTTCTTTTTATTTTTTCTATTTGTAGAACTATGCAAGTAAGGGCATTATGAAGGTGAGCAAAGATTGTTGTCAAAAGGTAAAGAAGGACTTAGTAAAGGAAGGCACTGTGTATAGCAAAGATAATAAATGCCCCAATTAAATTCAGTAATTGATATCCTCTTTGTACCTTCTTATTGTTCAGATATTTACTATGCAAGATGTTTGGGGCCTGCATTATCTAAGTAATTATTTTGGTGCTCCACTGTATTTATGCAAACAAAGACCCTAAATAAAACTTTAAATTTACAAAACAGATGTAGGGAATATATGCATTGCAAAGCATATCTCAGTACTAAGTGTTAGTGAAGCATACATAAACAAGAAAAGACAATCTGCAATTTTTGAACTGCTATAAAGCACTTATCTTTTGTTTAACTATTAAGATTTTAAGTTGCTTTCAATACGTTTAAAAGGCTATATGAAATGTATAGATAAATTATGGTTGAACATAATGAGGACACTTTAACTAAAATTATTCATCATACTTTGAGGTAACTCAGAAAAGAACTTTAAAAGGCCATGTGTACTCTTATAATAAAAATATTTATTATAAAAATGATCACATTTCTCTGTACATATTCTAAAAACAACACAACTCATACATGAATAATTTAAGTGGGTCCAAGCATTCAGTAGCCATCCACTAGAACCCTAGAGGTCTTTCATAGATTTCACATATACTATGGTAAACTATTTCTATTTTATTTAAATAGTTGATGTTATTGACATACTAATATTTCTTTTTCTCTAGCGTTTTAAAGATAGTTCACAGTGTTTGGGTTAATTAATTCATCAACTGCTTTAAATCTTTGGCAAATACAAATATTTACATGCAAAAAAAATTTGCTCAAATTTCAATAGAAAACTGAAACAAGTAACCTATTGCAAACAGTTTTGTGCAGTCAGTAAATGCACAAGTCAAAATCCCACCAACAAGAAAAGTCACTGTCTAGGACTTCTGATGATGAAATCTGAAATCTACAACACAGAGTTGAGGCGCCTATTGCCACAACCAAAAGCACCACAACGCTAGGTCAATACAAACGGCAAATTCAACATATAAACAATAGCAATGATTTTTACAATGCAGAAATCCAAGTTTTATTTCTGTATATCACTTTAAACACTAACTAGACACAGATAAGCTTATTATCTCATAAAGCCTATTATTTTGTAAGAGTGAGAGCCGTTCAAAGTAGCCATTCTGCTGTGAAAGATACCAATTCATCCTCTTGACAGTAATTTTCCCATGAAAATATAGACCATTCTTTCAAATAATTTGTGGGGAAAATGGAAAGATGCCTGCCTTCTGCTTCTCTCTCTTCCTATTCCCTTCCTCCCCTCATTCATTTTTTCGTTCCTTCTTTTCTAAGAGCAATCTGCACGAATGTCCTGCCAGCCTCCATATGGCACATTAACTCTCCCAATGTACCATGTGCATTACAGCTTTCATTCATTAGGTTTCAACCTCAGTGATTCTCAAATGAAATGAGAGCATCCTGGCACGAGAACGTCTTCCTTCCATGCTATTTGTTTAAAAAAAAAAAAAAAAAGGTGTTGTGTACATATATGAATGCATTACTTTGAATCTCACTACGATGTACAATCACATCGTACCAATAAAATTCTAAAACAATACTCCAACAAGTATTTAAATTCTAATGTTCTTGATTCATTTGGCAACTAGAAATTTTTAACAGACATATTAATGTTGGAGTGTAGAAAATATGGTTAAATATATAAAAATACATCTCTGTAAGCCTAGAAAATGGATGCCTTTGGATGATCACCACTTTAGGGTACAGAACAGCCTTTCCTACTGAATTAGGATCTGAATATGTGATTTCTCTCCCTAACATTGGCTTTTCCCAGGCCATGGTTTCATCTATAAATAAAACAAGGTAAGATACAGTTTTGCTGTCACTTTGGCAATTCTTCTCTCTCTTCAACTCCCAACTTCCTGAGTTCAGTGCACATTTAACAGCTCACCCAAGACGAGGCACCTGACAGTAAATGTTCACTTACTGTGCGAAGTACGACAGGAAAAGCAGCATCATAAAGGAGCTGTGTTGATCAGAAGAGGTTCTCTTCTGAGTTTGTACATAGGCCCAAATGCTTTGGCTGCAATGTTGAATAAAACGTTTTGACTTTTTCTTCCTCAAAGTGAATATTATTCTAGTTATTTCCTCTCTACATAAATGTGCATGTGCATACATTTCTGATCACATAGTATAAACTAAGCTCTGATCTTTGCACAGCAGGGAAATACTGGTTTCTTGACACTTGATATTCATTATACTAATATCTTTTGATGACAACAACAGTCCTAAAATATTTGCCTATTGAGACTGCTAAAATCTGTCTTCACATTCACTCCCTTTCCCATGCTTGTTGGTAGAGATGGGAAACAGAGGGTTATTTCTTCTTCAGAATTTGGATACACTCACAAGTCATTCTACGTTAAAAAACGAGGAGCTGGCCATCTGTTAACTTCTGTCATCCTGCTCTGTGTGCTCCTGGGTGGCAGAAAGGAGTTCCATCCTCACTAGATCAATGTTTTTGTTGCTGTTGCTTGTTTTTGCGGAAACAAGAGTTCACACACAAACATTCAAGAAGCAGCACTGCCATAGACCCACTTTGATCCCGTAAAGTGTCCTGAGTGTCCCTCTTCACACAGCCACTGTTTCCTTTCCCAGCTTCTTTGGTTCCCTGCTTGGAATACACCAGTCGTCCGCCTCAGAACTCATCTGATAATGTTTGAAGGCTGACTTGTTAAAGACGGGGAGTTTTTCTACAGACTCAGAAGATAAAGCCTAAATGAAGAGTGGGGAAAACATCAGACCAAAGAAATGATGCAGGGCATAATTCACACTTGAAGTGACATTTAAAATACATTCAGATGCATTTAATATCCAAATACATTCACTTAATCAATTTAGTAATAAGAGCACACCAATGCCAAGTGTGCTAGGTACTTCATAAAATAAAACCCGAATATAAATATTATCTCCATTCAATAGGAGTTGAAATAATACATATGCAATTATAAATTAGAAAATAGAATTTTGTACTTAATATTTACACATCCTTTGTGCTGTTCTTTTCCAAGGAAAAACTTCTGTATCTGTGATAGAATGAGCATCCTAATCTGAAACTAGTAATCTATGAAAAGGCTCTTTCCCAGTAGTTTGCAGACTTTGGCCCATTTCAGAAATAAACACATTAACTATTTCATCTAATCAAAGGCCATTTGGCATTTAATTCCAATGCACAAAAAGGGAGTCGAAAACCTTAATGTTTAGTTGCTACTGTCTGTAAATATATTTTCAGTTGAAATAGTTGGCAACTGATTAAAAAAAAACCAGGACAGCAATCTTAGCAAATAAGTTGAGCCTTATTCAGAAATAGAAAAAACAGGAACCAAGTTTGAAAGTTCAAACAGGAAATACCTAGCATCCCCCTGACTGCTTGTGAGCACTCCGATTTCTTTTTTCTGGATTTCTAATAAGGTCAACTTAAGGTCTCTAGTGTCTTGATTTCTGTGGTTTTCCAGGCTAGAACATTATTAGCATATATTTTCCACAAGTAAAACAAAAGTTAATCTCCAGGATGCCAGGAGAAATTTTCTTAAATTCCCAGGAGCGTTTTCTCACTCTGAAACTCTGGTAATCTGCTTTTTTTTTGGGGGGGGGGGATATGGCCCAGTTTTCACTTTGTTAAGTTACCATATTAAATAAAATGTGTGCACACAGCCAAACCGAAAATAGAATAACTTGTGATCACTTGTGATCATTATTTGCATTAACTTAGTTTGGGGAATATACTCAGCCATAGAATTCAGAATTGTTAAAAAAAGAAAGCAGCGATTTTAGATAGATGATTTCCTATTGAGATTAAAGCGTACCTTTAAGTAGATGATAGCATCTGTTCCATATCCAGACAAAGAGTAGAGATTCAGATCTCCTTGAAAGTACTTGGCATAGAGACGAGAAATTGGCAAACCATAACCAAAACCAGCCTAAAGGCAGAAGGTCAATTATTAGTGAAGTGGACATGATCATTAAAATATGAAATATAGGGAAGGCAATATGATTCTCATTGATACTAATACCCTAGAACGTAAATAAGTATCTTCTGCTTCCAATCAGAAACCTCTTTGTAGAATTGCTTCACCATCCTTAGCCTGATTTATCATTCTCATATCCTTCATGCCTAATTTAACTACATTGACCAACTTGCCTAAATATTTCCTTGTTATCCTAGCTTTGCCTTTAGAACTGGGTGGCTGGGGTGAACTTAGTCATCTAATTGGTCTCACCAGAGGAGCGTTCCGGGAGTTATCCATCACAGGCTTTGGTGCAGTGGAGTACATGTAACTGAAGAGGCGGTCAGTAATCCTCAGGGGGACACCACCACCTCGGTCAGAAATCTTAAACAAACAAACAGGTCATCAGACCTACGCATTAAAACAATGCACACCTGCCCATAAAAAAATGTCTTTCTTTCATTTAAAAGTCACCTGGTATGCATGACTTTTATCAATTGCCCAAAACAAAGAGCTTTATTATTATTATTATTAGCCCTTTTCAATTCTCTCAAGAGAAAGGCAAATGAAAACCAGAGAGGGGTTACCTTAATTGTAAGGTCTTCTTTTCCCAAGACCACAATCACCTCAATGGGTGTAAGGGAAGGCCAATTTTCCTGGTGTTCAACTGTGGCCCTCATTGCATTCTAAAGAAAACAAAACCATAAGGAATTCAATGGCTGAAGGTCGACAGACAATAAATAGCTATTTTTTATGTTTAAAATAAAAGCAGCACAGAGGGTAATTCGAAGTTTCTATTTTTTTAAGTTGGTAAAACAGCTCTGTAAATAGCCATTTATGAATGTGTCATGCAGGATGTATAATGAAAAATATTCATTTACCATGTAATATAGCTCCTGGGAGCAATGTCTAATGGAAAAACAATTCTGCTAGCTGTCAAGTGCTTATTTGTAAGCTTAATTTAAATGTAGAAATTGGTTTTTATAGTCCATTTCCTGGCTCTCCCTTTTCTGTCTTTCCATTACATTTTATATCTGAGCACCAAAGACTATTACATAACAAATGAACGTTGAATCATTGAACCAATTTATTGGCTTTTATAAAATTTGCTGGAAAAAAGGTTGTTACTATTTAAAAGGACAGTCAATAATTCTAAATTAAGTTTCAATTTGCATTTGATTATCATCTTAACTTTTACCAGTGAAAGCAAAATAACTCTATGAGTTGGATCATTCAATTTAAAAATAATCCAAATCAACAAAAAAGTGTCTTTCGTCTATTAGCACAGAACAAACTAAAACAAGTTTTCAGTCTACTAGCTGAATGTCCTACAGATAGAGTGTTGGGCTATTTAATCCATTTTCTTCTCTACTCATTTTCTATATATTATCTGATTTCTGGTTTCTGTGTAAGATTAAGTTATGATCATTAGTTGAAGTGAAGTGAAATGGATCAGATGTCTATAGATCCATCAATACCTCATTGTGGTAATACTAGAATAAGTGAGGAAATAGTAACTTCTGAGGCAGATTTCACTTTTTTTTTTTTTTTTTTAAAGGCTTCCTCTTTTCAGTTCAGGGGACTCTTGGGAGGTATAACAAAGCTTCAGGTGTTTCCTATCTTTTTTTTTGGTTTAAGTTCAGAGTTTGTTTGATCTTAAAACCCATGAAAGGATTCTTAGCATGTGGTTACTGCAGATTTAGAAATACTTGAATCCTCTGAGAGTTTGCTGGAAATGCAAATTCTCAGACCTATAGAATCCAAATCTCTAAGGCAGAGCCCAAGCATCTGTAATTTTATTTATTTATTTATTTATTTATTTATTTATTTATTTATTTATTTATTTATACTGAGGATTGACTCCATGGGCATTCTACCTCTGAGCTACACCCCCAGTTCTTTTTTTTTTTTTTTAAGCAAGGTCTCGCTAAGTTGCTAAAGCCTCTCAATACTGGGATTATAGGCACCACCATACCCAGCAAACTTCTGCATTTTAACAAGCCCTCCCTGTGATTGTAAAACACACTAAAGTTTGGGAAGCACTGCCCTTCAGGCATCTTAGGGAGAGTGGACTGTGCACCAGCAGCAGCACCAATAGGCTCATTGGAAATTCAGGATTCAGGCTGCATCCCAGACCTGCTGAATAAGATTTCATATTTTAATGAAGTCCCCAGGTGATTCATATGCACTTTAAAGAAGATGACTGAAGGAACTGACTGGCCTCTGAATATATTCTAGACTCAGAAAGTGGCCATGCCATGTATGGTAACTCTGGATTGGAGTTTTTGAGTTTACAGCTGGACCAGCGTATGGGAGAGAGGTTACAAGGCCCTCATTCACTGAAGCATTCACCCCATGACCTCTCTTAATAAACACATAAATGACTAATGCTTTTTTGGACACTTGGACCAATAATGGAACATCTTCTTGGCTCTGAAGCATTGAGACATCATGAATCATATTGTGCATTCTCAAACACCTGTTGATGCTACAGTGAGCCGCGTGCACTTTTACCAAAGTGCTCCTTCCTATTAGTCATAGCACAGAAGTATTCTTGGAATAGGATAGTGAGGCCCCTGCCTAGTGGGGAAAGATAAAAGAAATAAAATGTAACTATCAAACTACTCTTAAAGACAAAAATCAGTACCACTGCAGAGTATCATACCTTGAATAGTTCAAAGAGCATATGATGAAGGTGAGAAGGAACATACACGATGTGAATTGGTTGGCCTGGAAATTTTCCTAGAAAAAAGTTAATTCCATTTAGAATTAGGGAACAAATATCTTGCTAAAATTAACTTCTATATCTATTTGGTTATTATTTTAGATTTAAACAGGGTTGGAATGTTTCCTGTCTTCCCCACCTAAAAATCGTGCCCAGGAACTTTCCTACTTAAACAATAAAGACCACTGGCTTATTTTCAAAACACAATGCTGTTCTAGTTGCTACCTAGTGCTCTATGATTACTTTTTGCGTTCCCCTATAAATGCATAAAGTTGAATGAAGTGTGAAACAATGATACTATAAACTAGATTACATGGGCTATTTTTTCCTGTTTTCAACATGTTTGTACTGGAAAATATCAGAGTTAAAATTCTAGGCATTTTAAGATAGAAGAAGGAAATAACTGGGCTTATAGTATAGCATTTAAATTCATGCTACCTATAATTTTCAAATTTTTAATGCATGGTGAAATAGCACATCTGATTTTTCCATTTCCCCAAACATTAAATCTTGCATGCTAAATATGCTTAAACTTCACCAACAGACTAAAAAAACAGAGAAACAAAAACCAAAAAAACCTCATGATACTGTTTGAAAAGAAAAATAAAAGGATTATTCTTTGGTATCCCAGGCCTTGGCAAAGTTTGAATTGGAAAACACAACGTCTGGCACAATCCCCTCTTTATTTTATTAGACAGTTCAAGCAGTTTACCTACAAATATTATGCAACAAAGCTACTTGTGCTTAGAGATACTTTTCAATCTTTATTTTTATTCCTACTTTTAGTTTAGCATTCACTTACATCTACATGTCCCCCAACCTATGAGCTAGGCTATTCTTAATTTGAGCAATTTGATTTTAATGTTTGCCACTAACAAAAGTTGTTCCTATATAAATATTATTTGGAAAAGATGTTTACTTTGAACAGAAATGATTCTAATTTAAGTACACTGTTTTGCTTTGAGGAGGCAACTATCTTCTAGAACAGAATGAGATCTCGTAAAAATTGTCCCTCGCATTCATCGTATAATCACTTCATCCAATGTGGGAAGATCTTCTGTTAGAAACCCTAGAGTTTTTGAAGTATGTTCTGCTTCCAAATAGTGTTATACACTTAAAGTAAGATTTTTTTAATTACTGCAAAAACATTTAACATGAGATCTACCCTCTTAAAAAATTTGTAAGCGTACAATACAGTATTATTAACTATGGGTACTGTGCTGTAGAGCAGATCTCTAAAATCTACTCATTATGCATAACTGAAACTTTATTTATTCATGTATGTATGTATGTATGTATGTATGTATGTATAGTACTGCGTATTGAACCCGAGGGCATTCTACCTCCAAAATGCATCCTCAGCCCTATTTTTTATTCTTTATATTAAAACAAAGTCTCACTAAGTTGAGAGGGCCTCACTAAGTTGCTGAGGCTGGAGGCAAACCTGTGATTATCTTGTCTCAGCTTCCCAAGTACTGGGATTACAAGTGTGGGCCACCACTCCCGACTGAAACTTTAGACCTGTTGAATAGCAACTACCCATTTGTCCTTCCTCCATCCCAGCCCCTGGGAACTACTATTCTATTCTCTGCTTCTTAGAGTATGACTATTTTGGATATGTCATATAAGTGGAATCTTACAGCATGTGTCCCTTTGTAACTAGCTTATTTCTTATAGTGCAATTTAAAGGATTTCCATTTCCAGATCTAATGAATAACCTCTTTGGGGATGTCTTTACTGCTAAGTGGTCCTTCCTACTTCTGGTCTCTTTATCTTTCATACTCAATAGTAAGCAATCTTTCCTTATTCTAAAATATTGGAACCTATGTGCTAGTTTAAATCTTCTTATTTTTTCAATCCATTTTTTATGAATCATCATTAGCAATTTAATATGTAAAATTTGAGCTTACAGTTTGTGATAATTAAAAAGAAACTTGGCTTCAATAATATCTACAAATTTTAGGCAAGTTCAGAAAAGCAAAAAAAGGAACATGAAATTTTCTTTATATTTACAAAAAGTAATTACACTGGAAGAATAAAGAGTTAAATATATTTTATTTGTATCTTACCATTCACTTGTGTGAGCTTTAATTCTGGAGATGTTAAATAATACTGATCACAGAGCAACTTTGAACTCTCAAAGGCATCTGGAATAGAAAGGTTTTTCAAAACAATGAAATGAGTTTATGCCAAGGACAGTTGTCAAGTGAACGTCAATGTGCATAGTATTCTTAATCTAAAATATTCATGAGAGTAGAGCCTTATGTATATGAAAAAATGTCTTTTTTAATATTTTATTGAAGAATATTTTATTTAAATTGTAGCTATAGTAATAAGAATATGTGTACTTCAAAGATCAAATGTAATATATAAGAATGTGACATATTAGCACTTGGGTTTAAATTTTTAATAATATTATAAATGAATGTTTACACTCCTGACTTTCAAAAGCAAAGAATCTTGGGGGCAGTATTTATAAAAATGTAAACCAAACACTGTGAACATAAATTCACTCACAGAGTCACCTCAATTATAGATATGTCAATCATATATTATACATTTTCAATAAGGGAAACGCAGAAATCTAGAAATTACCTTGGACCACTGCTACCACATCACAGTTTGGATCAATGCTGCCAATGTGGCTTGGGTTTCCTGTCTTTGCGTCACTGAATAGAAGAACTGTTGAAAAAATAAAAACAAAAACATGTTGTCTTAAAAATCAGGATAATGATTAGACCTGACACTCAGGGACACTGTCACCCCCTACTGCGTGGAGCATGGAGTGAGAGCATGGTTTCTAATCTACATGTCTGTGTGTCATGGTCAAGATGAGTTCACTTACTGTGCTGGTTCATCAGCATCCGTGTAGAAATACGGTTCATGTAAAATCGATCCAAAAAATACTGGAGATTTTGATTGGTGATTGGGTCAACCATACAGGAATCTTTATACTCTATGATTCCTTGAGCCATTGTAGGGACGACATTATGGTGTCTGTTGCGAACTTTGGTGAGCGCATCTACAAAGCTAAGCCATAACAGTTACAGTTAGTGAAAGTTAATTGAGTTTCATCTACTTCTCTTCCTCAGACTGCTTCACAGAAGACTACAGCTCTTTATGTGGCACTTGTCTAAATCTAAACAAATCAAATGACAAAATAGTAGGGCAAAACTTTATTAGGGATCCCACTACAGATTATCCCACTATAGTAGAGGGGACAGTTTTATAAACAGATTTATTGTTTCCAGACTACATATAAAACTACTAGCTCTATGACTGGTATATTCATTACAGTGTTCATTAAGCCTTCTCTTTAAAAGCTAACTAAAATTGAAGATTATTCTGGAATTTCATTGTGAAAAAAAAAACACCCTCAAATTTTCTTGTTAAGCTGGGCATGGTGGTGCATGCCTGTAATCCCAGTACTTGGGAGGCTGAGACAGGAGGACTGCAGGTTCAAGAACTGCCTTAGCAAGTAGTGAGACTCATCAACTTAGCGAGACTTTATTTCCAAATAAGAAATTAAAAAATTGGGTCGGGGATGTAGCTCGAAGGTAGAACGCCTCTGGGTTCAATTCCCCAGTGCCACACACATAAAAGAATTTCTTGTCAGGTTTAGAAAAGATTTAGGTAGGTAGAAGCTTCCGATTACTCTAAAAGTTTGTAATCTCAACAATAACAGTGAAATGTATTTAAATTATACACATTTAATTTATATATCATATAAATTACATAAGTTTATATAAATTATAAATTGTATAAATTATATCTCCTGCAAATTTAAACATTTGAATAAATTTATAATAAGATGAATTTCTCGGGGGAGGGAGAACCCTCAAGTCCTCTATATTTATTCATACTCAGCAACAATTTTCAGTGCCATACGTCTTCACTTCTAAAAGCCCAACAAGTCAAAATTTGTTATTTGGTAGTAACTTCTTATTCAGAATTGGAGTTCCTTGAATTTAGGTCTAAAAATTCTAAAGAGTATGTCTGAAAATAGCCAAAGTTTTAAACACTCAGCCTATTGCATAGACCTTACTCTGACAAAACTTTCTGGTCATCCTGGCTTTTCTCATGGAATTCCACCAACTCCATCAGGCTCTGGATGTACCTGAAAAACAAGTAAGCTTTGTTTTAAAATTAACAGAAGTAAATGACTGAAAATAAAATACCTTTTATTTTACCCAATTATTTGAAAAAAGCAAAGTAAGCCTTATGCTTTAAAATTAAAACTTTCCTTCAGAACTGTTTTTAAAAGTATGTTGCAAATATAAGTAGCTACAACTCTTTTTTTTTTTGCGGTACTGGGGATTGAACTCAGGGGCATTCTACCTCTGAGCTATACCCCCAGCCCTATTTTTTATTCTTTATTTTGAAACTGAGTCTCACTAAGTTGCGGAGTGCCTCACTAGGTAGCTGAGGCTGGCCGTGAACCTGTAGAATGCTGGGATTACAAGCGTGCGCCACCACGCCTGCAAGTAGCTACAACTTTTAACCTTCAACTTTCTAACTTAAAGTTCAAATGCTTCTTTAACTATTCCAGGTTACTATTCAGTTTCCTGACTGTTTTGTTTGGCAAATGTTTTCATATCTTAGAGTAAACACACTTAGAAACAACTTTTTTTTTTTTTAAAGGGGCTATTTATTTAAAGGGATTCTTTTTTTTTCTAATAATGCATTTGTAGAAGAGTAGAAGTCTTGAATGCAACAATAAATACTATAGATTTTTTCAGGCCATAAGAATCTACAAATAGGGACTGACAGAAGCAGAATTTGAAACCAGAGCTCACTTTGTTAGTCACTGTTAAGTAATAAGTATTAAGCCCTCCCTAAATAGCAGTCATCTGAATCTGTTTCTAGGGATAGTATTTCTTTTGCAACATCAAATTCTGTCTTTTATTATATAAGGTATAAAATTAAAATTGCATATGTCAATTATTTTTCAAATTTCTTCTAGAAGTCAAAACCATATTGTAAAGGAATCTACTTTTTCAGGGTAAAAGTCTCTACTTGAGGCTTTATAACTGACCTGGTGATAGTTTAAAGTAATAAAAAATTCTTTATATCTTTCAAAGTATTTACTGTTCAGATAAACTGTTAACCAGTTTTGGTGTTGATATAGTATAAGAAACCATACTCAGGTAACTTTTAAAACCTAAGACTTCAAAATGGCTCATCACTTACCAGCTTTTAACCAGTTGCACTGAAGAGGTATTTACTAATTGATCAGGGAGGATATCAATTTCCTTCAGGATATTGGCTAGCCTCACAGGCAATTCTTGTCGCAAAAATGAAAAAGAAGTTCTTTCACATGCATTGTCAGAACCTATAATAAACGACAATCATTTAGTGTTTAGAAAAACATCTAAAGGATACCTTCAAAAATCAGTATCAAGTATTGAACACATATATTATAAAATTATATTTCACTCTAGTTGGGTTACTGTTTACAGATCATTCAGGGCCAGGACATATTTGTCTTTTTTCTCTCTTTCTTACAATGGCCAATTTAGGAGACTTGTTGTTTTCTCCATTTGAAGAGGATTCCCTCCAAGAAGTCAGAGCATCCCACAGTTCTTAATATTCATAAAGGAGTGCAGGAGCCAGCGGATACTACAGTGTCAGGAACACAACCTCTTTTAATGAGCCTAGACATGAAATGGCAGTGTGTATGTGGGGGTAGGGGGAGGTGCAATGGGATTGAGATGTTCCAGACTAGCAGTAAACAATATCACATTTAAACTCTTGGAACTGTCCTTACAATATTACTACAGCAAGTGTATAGATATTTTCAGCAATCATGCGAGTATATGGAAAACTATCATTGTGAAAAGACAAAGTCTGTTAGGAATGCAGACAAATGTACCGTGTGGAGGGGCACAAAGGGGATAAGGGATAAAATCTATTAATTCGAGCCTTCTTTATAATATTAGAAATCGCCTCCAAGAAGTACTGTGTCAAAAGGAAGAGAGAAAAGTTTTTAGTCCTTTGTTAGTTACATGTTTACAGAAAGTAAAATGCATTTTGACTCAAAGATATAGGGAAACAGAAGAGGAAAGACAAGCTCAAACTATCCAGTATGAGCAGGGTTGCAAGTGGTTTTGGCCTGTATACACAAGCTGTCAGAAAAGAGCCAAATCTAGGAAGAGGTAAGGTGCCCAGGGGTTGAGGCTCCAGGGCTCAGAAGCAAAGTGGACCTCAGTTGTTTTAGCCTATCCCAGGGTTGAAAGTTACTATAGCCCCCCAGCCCTAGCGCCACCCGCCTGAGCCCTGCGTCCCCTCTCACCAAAGTCCAGCAGCTGCTTCATGGACAGCGGAGAGGGGCTGTAGCGCGAGAAAAGCTCGACCTCCCGGGGCACCAGGCCTGCGCTGCTCAGGGAGCTGGCGCTGCGCACCAAGAAGCGGGCCGCCTTCATCTTGACGCCCACCGAGACTGGCAGGGGCTGGGGATGGCTTGAGAGGCTAAAGCCGCTGGGAGCAGAACTTGGGTCCGAGGAGGGGGCGCTGTGCGTCGGGGCGGGAACAGCAGGGGCGCTGGCGGGCTCCGGGTTTGGGGTGCGGTAGGGTAGAGGAGCCGGGCAGTGTCGGAGGTGCGGTGGCTCGAGGTTCGCGTCTTTCCACGACTGGCTGCCTTTTATGTGTCTCCCTGCCCCCCGTCCCCAGCCCCCGCCGGGAGGAGTCAGTGGGACTTGGAGACGCGCTCTGAACTTGGGGCCACACCAATCCGCTCAGAGGAAGAACTTTGGGCCCCGCCCCCTGGCCGCGGTCATCGCAGTGTCCCGACACGGTGACCACGGAGCGTCCAGGCACTGCTTGCTGCCCAGGGCTGCTTGGGGCACAGGATGGGAAGGAAGCCAGGGAACAGGAAGCCGAAGGGGACAGCTGTAGGCAACGTAGGTTCACGACGCGCCTCTGGGGACCCGGCCCAGGTCGCGTGGGCTCCGGGCGGGCCCAGACTCGTCCTTGTTTACAATTCCGAGGCTGTCTCAATGTCACGCATTCCTGACCAGAAACTGTTTCCAAGAATCGGGGCTCCAGGAGCTCATTGGTCCTTGCTCAGAGCGGGACTTTTACAGTAGCCAATCAGCTTCGTACAAAAGTATGGGCTTCCCTGCCATTGGATAGCGAAGGAAATGAACAAATCCGGAGTTTTCCCCGCTTTTCTCCACTAGCAAACAGCGCACCGCAGGAATTAGAAGTCCCTTTTTTGCTTTGACTTTAGGAGCTGCCCGGATTCAGTTACTTTCTTCCTGTGGTGAAAAAAGACCGCCTATTCGTTTCTCTCCAGTAACTCTTTTTCCCATTAGATTTATCTTAATTAATTAAAAGCGAAGTGAAAATGAGATCAATTTGTCAGTTTGACTCACCTTTGTTTTCTCCTATCAAAGAATCTGTTCACTTTCTCCTCCCTATGAAATGTCCTTACAATCAAATCTTTGCCTCGGGCATTTTATTCTACCCTCAAAGGTTCCCCACACGCTGTCAGCTCCAAGAGGTCTTCTTGCTCACTTCTCTCCCGTCATTCTTCCAAAGACGGCTCAAGGAATGACCACATAGTGTAATTATTTAGGTTCGTATATTATTCCTTCCTGATGTTCAGAATAGGGACTGTGTTTGATGCCTCTTTTGTGATTCACACCCCTGCTTTGTCACTACTCAAAATTTGTTACATTAGTAACAGTGATTACAACCCATCATTCTTTCATAAAACCCTCACCTGAACCTCCCTCCCTTCTCCCTACTCTCCAAACGGACTAGGGAATGAAGCCACAGTGTTTAGGGGAGCTGGCAGTTAGAAAGTTGGTTGCAAATGTAATGGACTGGGAACCAATGAGGTGTTAAATGATGGTTTGCTGTAACAGATCCCCTTTGGCTTCCTGCTCCTGCAGTTAGTAAGCAGAATGGGGGATTTTGAAAGTCATGGGTGGTAGTAGGCTTCATCATCAGTCTTTGCCTTCTTTCTCCAGGAGATTTCAGTCACAGGACTGATTTCCAATTTCTATTTCTAGTTCAAACTCTCCCCTGACAGCCAGACTCCATTCAAGGGCCCATTAGACTTTTCCACTTGGATGTCTAATAAGCATCAACTTTGCTCCTCTTAAACCTACCACCTTTACTGGGGATCTGAGTTAGTTCTGTCAAACTTTCTGGTACTTTTGTAACCTGTGTAGATGTACATCTTAGCTTTCCTATCATTCCCCCTTTGTCTATCCATTGCCCATATATTTTCCATGATTTGTCATCTCTATTTGTGCCCAAATATTTTGCTCAGATCTGTGAAAAGCAGTGCTGTGAAGACATCCAACATTTCTAATCTTCCAATGCTGAGAGTGGGCTTGCATTCTTAAAGATACTGAGGGATGATCCTGGGGTGGGTAAAGACTCTAGCAACTGCACTTGGGCAAGACAGAAAAGCAAAATAAAATCAAATAATAAATGGGATGATATTAAATGAAGAAATTTCTGTGCATCAAAGGAAACCATCCAGAGTCTAGAGAGTGAGCCTACGGAATAGAAAAAAAAAATCTTTGCTAGTTACTCCTCTGATAGAGGACTAATATCTAGAATATTAAAATAACTTAAAAGACTTAAGACTAAAAAAATAAATAACCCAACTAAGAAATGGGCAATTGAACTAAATAAAAATTTCATAAAAAAAGAAATACAAATGGCCAATAAGTATATGAGAAAAATGTCCAACATTATTAGCAATAAGGGAGATGGAAATCAAAACTACTCTGAAATTCCTTATAATCCCAATTAGAATGGCAATTATCAAGAATTCAAACAACAATAAATGCTGGCGAGGATATGGGGAAATAGGAAGGAACCCTTCTTCACTGTTGGTGGGACTGCAAATTAGTGCAGCCAGTACGGAGATCCGTGTCGAGATTCCTCAGAAAACTGAAAATAGATCCACCATAGGATCCAGCTATACTACTCCTGGGCATCTTTCCAAAGGTACTGAAATCAGAATATTATAGTAATATATGCATATCCACAATTCACAATAACCAGATTATGGAACCAACCTAGATGTCCATTAAAAGATGAATGGATTACAAAATTATGGGAATACACACAATGGAATTCTACCCAGAAATAAAGAACAAAATTATGTTACTTGGAGGATAATGGATGGACCTGGAGAACATTATGTTAAGTGGAATTAGCCAGTCACAGAGAGTGAAGGGTCATATGTTTTCCTATGTGCAGAAAGTAGGGAGTAACTGGGTTACAAGAGGGCCTTTAGATAATGGGGGAGAAACCCCAGGGAAGGGTGGGGTAGAGGGAGAATTAATGAAGGAAACACGTCCATGGATATTATGTATATACGTAAGAATACCAATGCCAATCTCAATAGCATGTATGGGGAAAGG
>PVLC010025668.1:11221-23509 GCA_004027655.1 Graphiurus murinus | reverse complement strand
TTTTTTTTTTTTTTTTTTTTTTTTTTTGGCGGTACTGGGGATTGAACTCAGGGGCGTTCTACCTCCGAGCTATACCCCCAGCCCTATTTTTTATTCTTTATTTTGAAACCGAGTCTCACTAAGTTGCGGAGTGCCTCACTAGGTAGCTGAGGCTGGCCGCGAACCCGGATCCTCCGGTCTCAGCCTCCCAAATGCTGGGATTACAAGCGTGCGCCACCACGCCCGGCTTTTATTTATATTTAGTAGGCAGGAGGAAATAAGGAGGGCTAGGGTTATCATTAAAGAAGCAGTAGACCAGCCATGTTTACACACACTTGTAACCCCAGTACTTGGGAGGCTGAGACAGGAGGATCGCAGGTTTGCGGCCAGCCTCAGGAACTTAGTGAGGCCCTCCACAACTTAGTGAGAACCTGTTTCAAAATAAAAAATAAGGCTGGAGGTGTAGCTCAGAGGTAGAATGCCCCTGGGTTCAATCTCCAGTACCACAAAAAAAAAAAAAAAAAGAGAGAGAGAAGAAGCAATAGTCTCTTCTGTCAGCCAGGAGAGGGGGCTGTTTGGTCATTTTTGTGGTTGTACAATTTCTCTTTTTATCTCTGTCCAGGCATGATATGTCACATTTTTGAAAGTCCTCAGTTGATGTTAATATTCTGCTTTCCTTCCTCAAGGGTGTGGCACGACCCAGCTGGTTGCAATTAAGTTACCTAATAGCTATCAGCTGGAACCTACTGGGGCTCAGGGGGATTGGGGGGCACAGGGCCTTTAATGCAAAAATGAAGAGTCACAGGCAAACAGGGTGGAATCGGTCACCCCCGCTGCCAGGACTGCCTTTGTCTTTCTCAGTTCTCACTCCTTTGGTAACATGTCCTGTGGTGACCTACCGAATACCAGATGCCTCGCCTCATCTACCAGGGTGTGCTTTGGAGGCAGACAAGCCCCAGTTCTGGCATGTACTATCCCTGTGGCCTTGAGCAAGTTACTCAATGTGCCTGAGTCTTGGTGAAATCAATAAGGCCTGGACACACTCAGATGTAATTTCTTTGTTGTTGTTGTTTTTTGTGGAGTTTTTTTGAGGTACTGGGGATGGAACCTGGGGGCATTCTACCTCCAAGCTACGGCCCCAGCCCTATTTTTTTATTCTTTTTATTTAAGACAGGGTCTCACTAATTTGCAGAGGGCCTCACTAAGCAGCTGAGGCTGGCCTCGAACCCAGATCATCCGGTCTCAGCCTCCCAAAAGCTGGCATTACAAGCGAGAGCCACCACACCCGGCTACTCAGATGTAAATTCTTCCAATTTGTCTTCCAGTAAAAGCCCCAGGCCTTTCACAAATGACTCTTATGGTGTGAAACCAGCTTTTCAAGAATGAAAAAAAAAAAAATGGACATGAGCAGATCCCAGGTTGTTCAGTCGCTGTAAAGTCAAAATCCCTGTGTAGAACATAACTCCCTCCACCCTGGCCCAAGAGAAACGGGTACCCCCTTCTTGTCATCCAATCAACAGGCATCTTCTCCCCCTCTCCCTTCCTATAAATTCCCTACTACCAACCGACTGGAGAGACAGGTTTCAGGTTTGAGCTTATAGCTCCTGGCTTCCTGCCAGTCAGCTTTGCAATAAAGCCTTCTCTTTTTACAAAGTTGGGTGCCATTTTATTGACTTCTATGAGCTCCTGAGAGCAAGTGCTTGCTCAGTAACATTCGGGTCCTCCTTTCTGAAAATGAGTTGGTCCATACTTCATGCGAAGGCTTACCGAGGTAACAGCATCTTCTACGATGCCTTGGACCTTGCAGATGCTCCATTCATGTTATTCCTCCTTCCTCCCCTGACTCCCATCTCTACTCCTTTCCATATCGGCTCTGGACCATTTCATGCAAAAGCATTGAATTAACAATGATATTCCTGAATTTTATTTTTATAGCTCCTAGCATGACTTCAGGTGCCTAAAAACACTTGAATATTTATTTATTTATTTATTTATTTATTTATTTATTTATTTATTTATTTATTTATTTTGGTACTGGGGATTGAACTCAAGGACATTCTATCTCCAAGCTACACCCCTAGCTCCTTTTATTTTTTATTCTGAAACAGAGTCTCTCTAAATTGCTGGGTCTCTCTAATTGCTCAAACTTCCAATTCTCCTGTCTCAGCCTCCCAAGTACTGGGATTACAAGCATGCACTACCATGCCCAGCTTAAATTTTTATTTTCATGGTGTTGTTGCTACTCCTTTTCTTCTCTTTAGCCCCTTTTCTTGCAGGACATTCAAACCTATAAGTAATGACAATTATATAACGAACTCCACATGTCTAGAGCCCCTTTGTGGCTTATAAAATGCTTTACACACAGACACACACACACACACAAAAGAAAAAGAAACAAATGCAAATATTATTACTCTTTTTTTTATACATTAGCAAACTGAAGCTTAGAGAAGCCAAGTGCCTGATTCAAGATCACAAGACTAATAAAGAAATAAAACCAACCCTCTCAGTCTCTGTTCTAAAACAACTTTCTCCAAAGGTTCAAAACTGATGAGGTAGCTTAGAAGTACATATGTTAGGTAGAAAAAGAGGTATTGGGAAAATTCATAGAAATATAGTTTTTAGCCTTTTAAAAATCTGGAGAGTGTCGTCCACCCCTTAAAAAGAAGATTTTGGTTCAGCCCAAGAAAAACTACAACCCAGCCCACTGCCCACCGGAGACGCACACCTGGAAAGGGGAGGAGCGAGACCTCACCTGGAGCTCAACCTATGAAAATCTTGGAAACTGAGAGTGAGGGGCTGGAAGATCCCCGCCCTCTCCTATACCCTCTGGAACCCACGTGTAGCTCGCTCTCTTGGACTCCTGCCCGGGATTGGGGGACCATGTCCTAAGATCCGCACTCCCTGTCTTTCCTCCACCCCAGTCTTCCTCACCCTGACCTGTTCCTAAATAAATCTGCCAGATGTTGCAGTTTGATATGTATTAAAATTCTTTTTTTTACAATATCAACGAACCTGGATTTTTATTATTCTATTTTGGGGTCCAGCCCGCACCCCATAACAAAAACTAGACACCAAATGTATTCCCCCATTCCTCTCATGCCAGGAACCCTGGACGAGGCCTCTTAACCAGCCGTGGCTATGGAGATGAGCAGCTGTCCTTTGTAATTTCCTGTCCTGTCCCCCAGGGTCCACAGTTCAATTTCACTTTAAATCCAGCTGGCTCTTGCCAGACCAATGAGAAAATCCCATTTCACGTGGAACTATGAAATCTGATCCAGAGCGCTCTGCTAGTTCTGCCTCTGACTATCCGTTCAGTTTTCAGTTTAAATCCTGTCAGCTGGGCTGTTGGGACAGGATAATTCTAACTTCCCCCGCTCCCTTCTATCCCCTTCCCCAAAAAGGGATGCCAAATGGACTAACATGTGTCACCCTTTGGAATCCTTAAGTATCATAACCTAAGCAGAAGTTACAAATAGGTTTTTGCTATTTAACTCAGACTGGTACCAAAATATTTCCCTGGCTGGAGTTCTTCCACAAAGAAAGCATTTGTAGTACGCAGATGGAGGGTGTGGAGTTGGAGGATGCCCAGGAATTCAAACCAACAGCCTCGAATTCTACTAGCTGAAGGGGTGTGAACACCAGAAACCTTTCCAAGAATAACCAAAACAGGTGGAGTTTGTGGTTAAGACAGAAAAAAGGCTAGGGTTTGGATTCAGAAGAGCCAGGCTCAAATACCAGTGCCCATGCTCACAGAAAGGGCTACTAAGTACTGAAATCTCTCCTATGCACTTCTTGGTTTAAAAAAAAAAAAAAAAAAAAACACAAAACCACAAAGCCTGTCCAGCCCTTCTCTTTAGCGTGGTCCTGAGTTAATGTACATCATAAAGTGCTTTAGAAAGCCGGGTGTGGTGGTGCACGCTTGTAATCCCAGCATTTGGGAGACTGAGACCAGAGGATCCAGGTTCGCGGCCAGCCTCAGCTACCTAGTGAGACACTCCGCAACTTAATGAGACCCTGTTTCAGAATAAAAAATAGGGCTGGGGGTATAGCTTGGTGGTAGAATGCCCCTGAGTTCAATCCCCAGTACCACAAAAAAAAAAAAAAAAAAAGTGCTTTAGAAACTGGAAATCACCACAATGCAAACTTCTAAAGTTGGTGACATCTTTTTCAGGCATATTCACTGTG
The DNA here is from genome assembly GCA_004027655.1 of Graphiurus murinus. NCBI lineage: Eukaryota > Metazoa > Chordata > Mammalia > Rodentia > Gliridae > Graphiurus > Graphiurus murinus. The sequence goes on along the minus strand of PVLC010025668.1, from coordinate 19,342 downwards.
TATTCTAGTTCTCTTTGGTCTTTGTTTTATTTCCAGTTCCTTTGATCTATCTCCCTGCACAAACTCAAAGCCACCAAAGAACAGGTCAGCATTAGTTTCCTAATTCACACAGTTATTCAAGCAATATTCCAACCCAGAAAGAGAGTCCAAAAAATCTGAAGTGACTGAAAAGATGAGAAAAACATTTTGCTCAAAATGTGCTTTTTGTATTTTGTTTCTCTCATCTTTAAGGAAATTTTACATTTTGATTCAGAGGAGCAGAGAAATGAGAGAAGTTGAGAATTGAAAAGGGAAATTACAGCTCACACACTTAATGGTTGAAAAGAGTTTACATTTATGAAACTAACTGATAAAGAGTCTAGTAGAAGTTGTGAGTTTGCAACTTAGATAAATTCAACAAAGGGGTGTTCCAAGGATTTGCATATCTTTTCAAAGCAAAGATAAATTTGTTTATCAAAGCTCAAATCAGAATTCTAGTACATTCTCATCTTTGCCTAGGGCAAAGAGAGATTCTTAAAAAAAAAAAAAAAAAAAGATGTCTCTCCTATTCTAACATCTCTTTCATCTCCAAGGGGTTAATCTGTTTTCTGGGAACTGATCGTATTTTTATTAATAACTCACAAAGGACTAAGACTAGAATGATCCAGATATGGGTCTGTCTCTATTCACATACTACCCTTCCGATCTGGCTCTGCTTCTGTTCACAGTACCCCATGTTATAAATTTCCAGCAGAACGATTCTGTGTTCTAAGACTTTCCGTTTAAACAAGGTGAGTCGCAGATGAGCCTTCTGTGAACAAGTGAAGAGATGGCTGGACAAGAACACACAGACTGACCACGTCGCACGAGAACCTTCTGCAGCCTTAGCCAGCCCACGTGTGATGGAATCTGAATTTGGCAGCAGAGTCTTGGACACTTTCCAGAAGGTTTAGTTCAGGAAATACCAAAGATCCCGGGGACGTGCTCAGTCAAGGCCAAAGGAGCTGAGGTATAAAGAATGCAGACATCACTGCCTGTCAGAAACTGCAAACTTCCTCAGTGGCCACCAGATGGCCTCGCTGCTCAGAACCACGTTACAAGCTCAGGTTGCACTTTTAATCTTCAAAGCGCAATAATGGGCCCAGAGGTTTATTTTGAAGGTTGCCATTGAAATCACAATCAGGAACTGATGAATTTTCTGTTGTTCCCTAGATTACAAATAACAATGTAGTTGTCTAATTTGTAGTCTCTAGTGGAAGAAAATAGAATAATGTGCTTTTTTTTTTTTTTTTTCAGTACTGGGGATTGAACTCAGGGGCATTCGACCTCCAAGGTATACCCCCAGCCATATATATATATTATTCTTTATTTTGAAACAGGGTCTCACTAAATTGCGGAGTGCCTTACTAGGTAGCTGAGGCTGGCGGCGAACCCGGATCCTCCAGTCTCAGCCTCCCAAATGCTGGAGTGTGCACCAAGTGTGCACCACCACGCCCAGCTTAATGTGTATTTTTTAACTTTAAGTTATAGCTGAAATGTTTCCTGATTAATATTATATACTTTTGTTGAATTTTCTTGACCTATAAATATATTTTTGGTATTGGGGATCGAACTCAGGAGCATTCTACTTCTAAGTTACACTCCTAGCCCTTTATGTATTTATTATTTTAATTTTAATAATTTTATTTGTTCTTTTTGAAACAGGGTCTTGCTCTTACTGAGGGTTTCACTAAGTTACAGAGGCTGGCCTCAAACCTGCAATCCTGTCTCAGTTTACCAAGTGTGCCACCATGCCCAGCTGAATTTTCTTGGTATCTTGATATTTAGGGCTATAACAATGAATCTATTATTTAATAAGCATATTTTTATTTTTTATTTATTTATTTACTTATTGATACTGGAGATTGAACCCAGGGGCGTTTTACCTCTGAGCTACAACTCCAGTCCTTTTTAACTTTTTATTATGAAAAAGGGTCTCGCTAAGTTGTTGAGAGTCTTGCTAAGTTGCTGAAGCTGTCCTGGAACCTGTCATCCTCCTGTCCCAGCCTCCCAAGTACTAGTATTACAGGTGTGCACCACCACAACCAGCTAGAAGGAATAGGTTAAATTGATAAAAAGAAAATCCTTCTGAAGCCAGGGTCAGCTTGATAAGACCACAGTCGCTCCCTCAGTCCATGAAGTGGGGTGCTGGGCATACTGGATCCATGGGTCTTCCTTCTTACATGACAAGCATAGCATTCAGCATGACAGGCAGCCTGGTTTGGGGTTGCCAGCTACTTCAATGTTGGCACTGGGAGATTCTGGAGCCTGTGGGCATTTTAGGGAGGCTGTTTTCATCCACTGCCCCCAGGGGCTGTCTATAGCCCAGTTGTGCTAGGGCAGCGGGATAAGTTGCCGAGAAACCAAAGAAGACAAATAGAAATGACATGGGGAACATGCAATTATTGAAAACTGCTTACAGAGAAGACCCAGTGGTGACAGGCTGAACAGACAGCCCATCTGTCCCTTGTGGCACCTCAACCAGAAAGTAGCACCAGTGTCCCTCATGGCACTTTGTCCAGGGGTGGCCGGCTGGAGGAGCATTTTTCCTCTCCCAGTGCTTTGTTCTGAGCCCTTTGTTCCTCTGAGAGGGGCGTTTGGGAGAAGCAGTGACATCATTAGCTTGCTGTGTCCCACGGCATGGCCAGCATTCTGAGGAACTCAGTGTAATGCAATGCTCATGGTTTCTACAGATAACTCTAGTTTGCCCTGGGCTTCCAGTGCCCTGAGGGGGAGGGTCCCAGCTCTTCAAGATAACACTTCTCCAGACATTCCTGTCTGGGCCACTTTCTTTGTTCCTTGACTTGGCTAGGTTTTTGGAAATGGAAAGGAGTGTTTCAGGGTGTTACTTCCTCCTTTCTGTTTTCAAGGATGACACACCTTGGCAGGAGAAGGCAGCCCGTTAAATGAGAAGCTGAGAGGGGAGCCTGCCCCTCCAGCTAGGAGAAGGCAAGACTGCACATCCTAGTTGGCATTTGGCCCAAGCAACCTAGGTAAGCACACAGGTTATTTGGGACAGTTCTACTCACTGTGTAATACTTTGTCAACTGATTAAGCAAAAGGTACAAATGATTGATTTCATTTTCCTTTCTTTGGTTACTACTTAACTTATGTATGCTTCTCACATACTTATTGCCCAGTTGTATTCATTCCTTTTACCACCTGTTTATGCCCTTTGCCCATTTTTCCTTGGGGATGTTGGCATTTGATTCCTTAAATTGTAAAATAATTGTGTGTGTGTGTGTGTGTGTGTGTGTGTGTGTGTGTGTGTGTGTGTGGTACCAGGGGTTGAACCTTCTACCTCCAGTCAATATCCCCAGCTCTGTTTTTTTATTTTTTATTTGGAAACAGGGTCTCGTTAAGTTGCTGAGAGTCTCACTAAGTTGCTGAAGCTGACTTCAAACATGCAATCCTCCTATCTCAGCCTCCCAAGTACTGGGATTACAGGCATACACCACCATACCCAGCTAAGTTGTAAAATAATTTAGATGGATTGTTTATTTATTTATTTAGTGTGTGTAGTACTGGAGACTGAACCCAGGGGCATTTCTACATTTTTTTTTTTTTTTTTTGTGGTACTGGGGATTGAGCTCAGGGGCATTCTACCTTCAAGCTATACCCCTAGCCCTATTTTTTAGTCTTTATTTTGAAACAGGGTCTCACTAAGTTGCGGAGGGCCTCACTAAGCAGCCGAGGCTGGCCGAGAACCTGGATCCTCTCATCTCAGGCTACCAAGTACTGAGATTACAAGTATGTGCCACCATGCCTGGCTATATGGAATATTTATATAGGTAACCCATTAAGATCATCATGTGGAGCCGGGCGTGGCGGCGCACGCTTGTAATCTCAGCATTCGGGAGGCTGAGACCGGAGGATCCAGGTTCGCAGCCAGCCTCAGCTACCTAGTGAGGCATTCCACAATTTAGTAAGACCCGGTTTCAAAATAAAGACTAAAAAATAGGGCTGGGGGTATAGCTCGGAGGTAGAATGCCCCTGAGTTCAATCCCCAGTACCAAAAAAAAAAAAAAAAAAAAAAAAAAAAAAAAGATCATCATGTGGTTTTTCTTATTAGATCTATTTATGACATATTTTATACTAAGATACAGAATATCTGTTGATTATTTCTCCAATATCCGCACTCTCCCCAGCCCCCGCCCTCCCCTACAGTATCCTAAGACTTTTTAAGAGCTCTAAATGTTTCCAGAAAAGCTGACTGGATCCCAGCTCAGGTAAAGTAGAGACCTTGACCAAGGCAATCAGCACAGGTTGCACCCCTCGACACCGTGATTGGTACAAGGGCAGAAATGAAACGCACGTCAACCTAATCAGGCGAATCTCAAGATTCTTGCTGCTGATCTTCACATAAAGATAATCTCTAATACTTGATAAATAAGAACATTGAAGTGCAAAACCTGAGGGGCTGCTGGCAGCCATCTTGGGGACTCCGTTTAGGATGTAAGCCATAGCAGAAAAGCAAAGAAGAAATAAACTGAGTACTCAGTATAATATTGTTGGGTAACCAAAGCAGTCCCCATCTGAAAGAAGCCAACTTTGGGATTTTTCAATTCCATGAGCCTAAGAATATATACTGAGTCCTAGCCGGGCGTGGTGGTGCACACTTGTAATCTCAGTACTTGGAAGGTTGAGACCGGAGGATCCGGGTTCGCAGCCAGCCTCTGCTACTTAGTGAGGCCCTCTGCAACTTAGTGAGACCCTGTTTTAAAATAAAAATTAAAAAAAAAAGAATATATACTGAGTCCTACACTCTGGAATAGCCAGCCTAGTTGTACACGGTCCACATCATTCTTTTTTTTTTTTTTTTTCCCCAGTACTGGGGATTGAACCCAGGGGCATCCAAACTATACCCCCAGCCCTATAAGTAGCTGAGGCTGGCCATGAACCCAGATCCTCCAGTCTCAGCCTCCCAAGTACTGGGATTACAAGCATGTGCCACCGTACCCGGCTCCACATCATTCTTATTAGAAAGAAGTCCATTCAAATTGGTCAATACCCATGCTGCACTGGTTGGTAAATAGTTTTCATATCATCCTATATGTGCTAACAATTTTCCTTTACTATTAAAGTGGTTTGAATAAGGTTTGGGTTTTTGTTTTGTTTTGTTTCATCTAAAGCATTTATATAGCATCTATAAGATACTGATTTTTTTTTTTCAAGATGAAAAAAGCTTTCCTATCCCATGCAGTGAGAACCACTCATTGGTCAACTAGTCAAAACAGTCAAATAATAGCTAATGTCTAAACAATCACCAGGTGTCTAGACAATATTTAAAGTTTTTAGATATTTAACTCCCTTAAAACCATTATCCCCACTTTAGAGATAAGAAAATTAAGGCATGGAAAGGTTAAATAACTCATCCAAGCCATACAGTTAACAGCTGTAAGAGCTGGGATTAGAACTCAGGAAATCTGGCTTCAGAGTCCATGACTCTTTTTCACTACACTATACCACCCATGCTCTAAAGGATAACTGCCACAGTAAGGAATCATAAAAACACATAGACTTAGCCGAGCGTGGTGGCGCACATTCATAATCCCAGCATTTGGGAGGCTGAGACTGGAGGACCTGGGTTCGCGGCCAGCCTCAGCTACCTAGTGAGGCACTCTGCAACTTAGTGAGACTCGGTTTCAAAATAAAGAATTAAAAAATAGGGCTCGGGGTATAGCTCGGAGGTAGAATGCCCCTGAGTTCAATCCCCAGTACTGAAGAAAAAAAAAAAAAACACATAGACTTTAAACATTTTGGTTTTAACTTAAAACATGTAAGTGAACACTCATTTGCCAGTCTGGGCTGAGGGTATGGAGAGACGGGCTCATCGTTCCTATGTGTTTCACATAGTGAAACTGCATCTTGCCTCGATATAACATGTGCCTGAGTTATAGCTCATGAAAGATGAACCCAAGTAATGTGACCACCTCCCAGGTGTGCTCCACCCGTGAGGACCTCCACATGGGAGTCTCCATTTCTCTTCCCTTCTGTGGCTTGAAGCAGAAGAAAATAGCCACCTTGGAAGCCATAGGCTGAAAACGGCATTGCCAAAAGGTGGAAAGAGTCCATCAGTCAGGAAGAACCATTTGGACTCTTGAACGTTTGAAAAATGTTTATTGTATTATGCCACTGAGATTGGGGGGTTTGTCTATTATAACAAAGCAGTTATGCCAGTTTGCCTTAATACTTAGTATTGTCTTAAAACTAATGCCTTTTCTTTAAGTGTCAATTTACCAATTAGAATTCTGTACCTGTCTTCCTTACCTGAACCAAACTCCTAATGCATTGCTATTTTTCCCATGTAGTTTCTTTTTTTTTAGTACTGGGGATTGAACCCAGAGGCATTCTACCTCTGAGCTACACCGCCAGTCCCTACTTTATTTTGAAACAGGGTCTCACTAAGTTGATCAGAGTCTCACTATTTGCTGAGGCTGGCTTCAAACCTGCGATCCTCCTGTCTCAGCCTCCCAAATACTGGGATTACAAGCATGTGCCACCACACCCAGCTCCATTTAGTTTCTTTAAAGAAGATGATTTTAAATTGTTCATAAAACAATATGAGTACAGAATTCTTCTAGACTTCTGTGACTTTTTCCCAAATGTTACCATGGTCACATCCTTAACTAATTTAATTTTTTAATGACTCACTTTCATTGAGTCCTTTCAATTTCATTGAGTACATTCAATTTAGCTTGCATAGGAACAGTTCTTCTTCCACACTCATATTTCATCAGCTTCCATAAATATTTAATTAGATGACATAAATATAGTAACAAACACAATTGACATAAACCGGTTTGGAAACCTGTTATTATAGGAGCAGAACTGCCAGGCTACACGAGAGCAAATTAACCCTGAGCATTCATCCTTCTGTGGACGTCAGTCAACATACGGTACAGGAGAAATGATGAATTGGTTAAGTAGACACTGAGCAAATGAGTACAACTGAGTTCAATTTCACTTAGAAATTTCTCATTTGTATTTGTATATAAAATTGTTATATAGTTTGATATTTTTGTGAGAGATTTTTTGTGTATATGGTACTGGGGGTTGAACCCAGAGACATTCTACTCATGAACTACACCCCCAGCCTGATTTTATGTTTTTATTTGAAACAGGATCTCATTAAATTGCCAAGGCTAATCTCAAACCTGTCATCCTCCCGGCTCAGCCTCCAAAGTACTGATATTACAGGTATGTACCACCACACTTGGCTTGATATTTTGTAGTGTATATATAAAGTTCCACTGATAAGGTTGTGCCAACTTTATCAAATGAATTGGATGGTATCATTATTTCTTTTTCTTTCTTTTTTTTTTTTTTTTTTTGCGGTACTGGGGATTGAACTCGGGCATTCTATCTCCGAGCTACACCCCCAGTCCTTTTTTTATTCTTTATTTTGAAACAGGGTCTCACTAAGTTGCAGAGTGCCTCACTAGGTAGCTGAGGCTGGCCACGAACCCGGATCCTCTAGTCTCAGCCTCCCAAGTACTGGAATTACAAGCATGTGCCACTATGCCTGGCTGGTATCATAATTTCTATATAATTTATAGAGCATAAGACATGTGTTTCTTGAAGAAACTCATGAATAAAATAATCAAATCCTGGAGTCTCTTCTGGAGGTAATTCTTTTACAGTTTCTTCCAAGATTGCTGCTCTATTCAGATTATCTTCTTCTTGAAATCAGTTCTAGTAATGTGTTTTCTCAGAAAACCATCTACTCAGCCGGGCATGGTGGTGCACGCTTGTAATCCCAGCATTCGGGAGGCTGAGACCGGAGGATCCAGGTTCTCGGCCAGTCTCAGCTACCTCGTGAGACACTCCGCAACTTAGTGAGACCCTGTTTCAAAATAAAGAATATAAAATAGGGCTGGGGAAGCCGGGCGTGGTGGCGCACGCTTGTAATCCCAGCATTCGGGAGGCTGAGACCGGAGGATCCGGGTTCGCGGCCAGCCTCAGCTACCTAGTGAGGCACTCTGCAACTTAGTGAGACTCGGTTTCAAAATAAAGAATAAAAAATAGGGCTGGGGATGTAGCTTGGAGGTAGAATGCCCCTGAGTTCAATCCCCAGTACCACAAAAAAAAAAAAAAAAAAAA
>PVLC010025668.1:0-11121 GCA_004027655.1 Graphiurus murinus | reverse complement strand
TAGCACAGAGTCATGCTTAACATTCTCTTTTTTTTTTTTTTTTTTTTTTTTTTGCGGTACTGGGGATTGAACTCAGGGGCATTCTACCTCCGAGCTATACCCCCAGCCCTATTTTTTATTCTTTATTTTGAAACCGAGTCTCACTAAGGTGCGGAGTGCCTCACTAGGTAGCTGAGGCTGGCGGTGAACCCAGATCCTCCGGTCTCAGCCTCCCGAATGCTGGGATTACAAGCGTGCGCCACCACGCCCAGCTTTAACATTCTCTTCTAAATTTTAAACTTTTAATTATGGAAACTTTCAAGCATACATAAAAGTAGATAGAATAGTATAATGAAGCCAGGCATGGTGGCACACGCTTGTAATCCCAGTACGTGGGAGGCTGAGACCAGAGGATCCGGGTTCAAGGCCAACCTCAGCTACTTAGTGAGGCCCTGTTTCAAAATAAAGAATACAAAATAGGCCTGGGGGTGTAGCTCGGAGGTAGAATGCCCCTGGGTTCAATCCCCAGTACCACACACAAAAAAAGAAGAGTATAATGAAACTTTCAAGTATGCATTACCGAGCTTCACCAGTAATCGACACTTTTGCCAATATTCCCTCACCTATTCCCTCAAGTGCTCTTTTTATTTTTATTTATTTATTTATTTATTTATTTATTTATTTATTTATTTATTTATTTATTTATTTATTTATTTTGCAGTACTGGAGATTGAACTCAAGGGCATTCTACCTCCAAGCTATACCCCCAGCCCTATTTTTTATTTATTTTGAAACAGGGTCTCACTAAGTTGCAAAGTGCCTCACTAAGTAGCTGAGGCTGGCCGCAAACCTGGATCCTCCAGTCTCAGCCTCCCGAATGCTGGGATTACAAGTGTGCACCACCATGCTGGGCTTCAAGTGCTCTTTTTAAATGGAGCACTGTATTTTAAAATAAATCCCAGGCTTCCTGTCATCCCGTCCATGTACACTTCAGAAAAAAACTTTCTTATATAAAAATTTAACCTCTTCTATGTCTATAATATTATCTCATTTTTTTATTTTTTTCTCTTAGTCTCCCCCCCCAAAATTTTTTTAAACTGGGGATTGAACTCAGAGGCATTCTACCTCCAAGCTACACCCCCAGCCCAATTTTATATCTTATTTGGAAACAGGGTCTCACTAGGTTGCTTCGAGACTCACTAAATTGCCAAGGCTGGCTTTGAACCTGTAATCCTCCTGTCTCAGTATCCCAAGTACTGGGATTACAAGTGCAAGCCACCATGCTGGGCCAAGATTTTCTTGAAAAGAAGCAATAGTTTTTCAGTAAGTTATCTATTCAGTAAGTCATCTGAATTAATGTATCAATTCTACAGCGTTTCTGTTTTCCAATTCAAAGATTTCTTGCCAGGAGTGGTGGCAGACATCTATAATCCCAGTACTTGGGAGGCTGAGACAGGAGGATTGTAGGTTAAGATCAGTCTCTGCTGTGTGCATGTACGCCTTTACCAGCCTGTACCTAACAAAGATGTATGATTACAATGCACCAATAATAATGAAAAAAATCAGCCTCTGCAATTTATCAAGACTTTCAGCGACCTAACAATACCCTGTTTCAAAGTAAAAAAATTTAAAAGGTCTGGGATATAGCTCAGAAGTAGAATGCCCCTGGCTCAATCCCCAGTACCACACAAAAATAAATAAATAAATAAATAAAGATTTCTTTTAATAGTTTAATACATAAAGCCACGCTTGGTGGCACACGCTTGTAATCTCAGTACTTGGGAGGCTGAAACAGGAGGATCACAAGTTCAAGGCTAGTCTCAGCTACTTAGTGAAGCCCTCTGCAATTTAGTGAGACCCTGTATCAAAATTTTAAAAATAGGGTTGGAGGTGTAGCTTGGAGGTAGTCTGCTCCTGGGTTCAATCCCCAGTAATACACACACACACACACACACACACACACACACACACACACACACACACACACAGTTTAATACATCACTTTTATGCCTACCTTCCTGAAGTTAGTTGAGTTTGTTTTCTTTTCTTAGGTTGAATTCTTGCTTGTTGAATAATTAATTCCCTTAAGGATATCAATTCCCTCCTGAACACAATTTTAGCCTCATCCTTTTATGGTACGCTTATTTTCCATATTTTCTACATGGTCTATAATTGCAGTTTTAATTTTCTACTTTAAACTATGAATTTTTTTTTTTTGCGGTACTGGGGATTGAACTCAGGGGCTTTCTACCTTCGAGCTATACCCCCAGTCCTATTTTTTAATCTTTATTTTGAAACCGGGTCTCACTAAGTTGCAGAGTGCCTCACTAGGTAGCTGAGGCTGGCCGCAAACCCGGATCCTCCAGTCTCAGCCTCCCAAATGCTGGGATTACAAGCGTGCGCCACCACGCCCGGCAAACCATGAATCATTTAAATTGTTTCTTTTCTCTTTTTTTCTCATTCTAGGTACATGTAAACATTTTAGCTTAAAATGTTTACATTAATTTTGTAGCATTTATTTCCCTTCATCAAACTTCATCTTCTTAGTGCTTATTATTATGCCACATATTCTAATAACACTATATTGTCATAAAAATATTACTTTTAAATTATATATGTCAGTCAGGTATGGTGGCACATGCTTGTAATCCCAATACTTGGGAGGCTGAGACAGGAGCATTGCAGGTTCAAAGCCAGCCTTGGCAACTTAGCAAGGCTTTCAGCAACCTAGTGAGACCCTGTTCAGCAACCTAGAGAGACCCTGTTTCCAAATAAGAAATAAAATTGGGCTGGGGGTGTAGCTTGGAGGTAGAATGCTTGTGGGTTCAATCTTCAGTACAAAAAAAACACGTATTCAGTTTAGTCAATTAGGGTATTTGTTTGTTTGTTTGTTTGTTTGTTTGTTTTGCAGTACTAGGGATTGAACCCAGGGACATTCTACCTCTGAGCTACGCCCCCCAGCCCTATTATTTTTTTATTTATTTTTGAAACAGGGTCTCACTAAGTTGTGGAGGGCCTCACTAAGTAGCGGAAGCTGGCCACGAACCCAGATCCTCCAGTCTCAGCTTCCCAAGTACTGGGATTACAAGCGCGCGCCACCACACCCAGCTAGTTAGACAGTATTTTTAAAATGTTAGCACTCCCGTCTTTCATACTATAATTTTCCCAATCTTACATTCTTCATTTTGGTTTTGCTTCAGTCATCTGAACCACATTTTTCAGGCACTTCTTGTCAAAATGGTATTGTAACTATACACTCTGAGATCCTCAACTTTGCTCCTACACATATTAAATAAAATGAAGAAGAAAAAAACATTTTATTAAAGTCACAGCCATTCTCAAAAACAAAATAAACACATGCCCAGAATTGAAGCAGGAACAAAAAGCAGTAGATGGGTGGGAAGCGACAGGCCTGAGGGGTCCGAGTCAGGTGCAGTCTGAGGTGGGCAGGATCGGAGCTTCTGAAGGGCGGCAGGCAGGGCTGGTCCTGGTGATGTCTGAGCACAGCACGAGCACCAGCTAGTGAGAGCACCAGCTAGTGAGGGTGGGTGCTCCCACCAAGTAGAACAAGTTCTTCTCAGCCTCAGCCTGAAGCATCGCATAGAACAGCTTGTCGCTGGGATCCTTTCATCCCACAGACAACGCTCGTGGCTCAAAGCCAACTGTTACACACTATCACTCCTGGGAACCGCATATCCTCACCATTGCAAACCCTAGCGGTGCAGACAGTTGCCACTGCGGTCCTCTCCACTCAGAATTCCTCTAGCATCCCAGGCTCATCAGGCAGGAAGCAAGAGAGCCTCCGCTTCCACTCATTTACGGCCCTGAACTCCGGAAGACCCGTGTCCACTTCATGAACTCTCCCAGTCTGCTCTGCTCCAATCCCCAGACAACACCGGAGCCCCCAGTTCTTTTGAGGGCTTCCCCAAGGAAAAGAAAGGAAACGTCATGAAACTTTCACTACCCTAGAGGCGCTCATTAATCCCCTTCCTCCTGCATCAGCTGGAGGCATGGAATAGCGTAAGAATCGTGGCACCTGTGTTCATAACTTCTGCATGGCTCTGTCTATTGCTAGCACCCCATTCAGAAGTCTGGGGATACTTATCGCCTTTTGTCTTCAACTTTGGGGCTTCAGATGAAATTTCAAGACACCATGGAAAGCTCCATCGGGTATCCTGTTACACTCAAAACACACCATGACGCCTTCCAAGTGAGGCTAAAGACTAAAGTCCTCACCAGAGCTCCCTGCAGACTTCCCACAATGGGAAACTGAGAAGCTGTGACTATTGGCAGAGTCCTGCGTCTGGGTTGCTGAGATAAGACATTTGGAAAGATTCAAACCACAGAACTTTGCAATAGTTACAACAAAGACTTCCGGCCCACCCTCAGTCCAGAAAACTGAACGTTCCTTAGAGAGGCTGTTATATAACTAAAAGAGAAAAGGTTGTAATTGGTGTGTAGGAACATTCTTTGGGAGTTTGAAAAGATATCAAATGAGAAGAAAAGATTAAATTAGGACACGATACCTTTATATAGTTACAGACCATACTATAGAGATGGACTCAAAGTCACTCTGAATTGCCTCAAGGACTACTTTATGAAAGCCAGTTTGGGGCTCAGTCATATTCATTCATTCATTCATTCACTGAGTTTCTGCCAGGCCAAGCTTTGTGTTGGAGCTGGTGTTAACTCTAGGAGCTCAGAGAAAAATCTCTATAATGGAATAGGAAGTGGATCTACCACCTACAGATTTCACACAAACATATCCTGGATGATCTAGGATGGGGGATGGTTTAAGATCAGGAAATGGGCCGGGCATGGTGGCGCACGCTTGTAATCCCAGCATTCGGGAGGCTGAGACCGGAGGATCTGGGTTCGCGGCCAGCCTCAGCTACCTAGTGAGGCACTCCGCAACTTAGTGAGACTCGGTTTCAAAATAAAGAATAAAAAATAGGGCTGGGGGTGTAGCTCGGAGGTAGAATGCCCATGAGTTCAACCCCCAGTACCGCAAAAAAAAAAAAAAAAAAAAAAAAAAAAAGATCAGGAAATGGGAAGAGGCAAGTACTGAATCAGCTGACCTTTAGGGTCCCTTCTACCCTTCAAACCTGAAGTTCTGTGTTCTGGAAGGCTCAGACATAAGTCATGACATCATGCTGGCAATGTGCAATAGAATGAGAGATTGAAGAAACTGACTCAGCCGCAGAAATTAATTTCAAACGGGCTATAGGACCACAGAGTCCAATGTGAGAGGACCATCAGTCACAGGATTTTCATCAAGTATTCCTTGTGCAGTCAGGGGGGAATTCAGGTAGCTAGTGAGTGATAGAAAGGCATAAAAATGGTCTACGTGTGCTTGCTCTGAAATGTAGAACACAGGACAGAGATGTGTGAAGCATATCCAACAATGCTCTATGGGACTTTTCCTGCCTCTACATTATGACTGAGATTGTAAAGTTGCTTAAATAAGGTGTGGGACATACCAGAAAAAAAAAATTCACCTCCAACCTGTAAGAAAGAATGAGGGCAAGAAAGTTGTCAGTTCAGAGAATTTGTCATTGCCTCCTGCACCACACCAGAGGAGCTGCAAGGAAAGCAGTAGTGGGGAATGGAGGGAAGGACACTATCTTGCAACCCTCTTACCCACATGCATACGAAGAGGCAGAAACCAGTGGGAGGAAATCTGGGGAGCAAATATTAGATTTCTTTTCTACTGCTGCCATAATAAATTACCTTAAATTTAGTGGCTTAAAACAGCACAAATGTATTGTCTTACAGTCCACAGGGTCTAAGTCTCTCAGAGCTAAAATCCAAGGTGTCAGCAGCTGAGTTCATTTCTGAAGGCCCCAGAAAATAATCTGTTTCTGGCTCATTTAGGTTGTTGACAAAATTCAGTTCCTGCCAGGTGTGGTGGTGCACACTTGTAATCCCAGTTCTTGGGAGGCTGAGACAGGAGGATTGCAGGTTCGTAGGTTCACGGCCAGCCTTAGCTACTTAGTGAGGCCCTCCACAATTTAGTGAGACCCTGTTTCAAAATAAAGAGTAAAAACTAGGGCTGGGGATGTAGCTTGGAGGTAGAATGCCTCTGAGTTCAATCCCCAGTACCACAAAAAAAAAAAAAAAAAAAATTCAGTTCCCTGTAGGTATGGAATTGAGATCTTCGTCTTCTTGTTGGCCATCACCCAATGCTAGTGGTCATGGCATTCCTTGGCTTGTGGCCCTCTCCATCTTTAAGCAGCAATGGCAGGGAATGTCCTCGTGTCATGTCTCTGATCCTTCCACAGACACATCTTTCTCCCTAGCTGGGACAGGTCTTCTTTTCTTTTCTTTTCTTTTTTTTTTTTTTTTTTTTTGTTGTTGTTGTTGTTGAACCTATAGGCACTCTACCACTGAGCTATAATCCCAGCCCTTTTTATTTTTCATTTTGACAGAATTTCTCTAAATCACAGGGCACTGGCCTTGAACCTGCAATCCTCCTGTCTCAGCCTCCCAAGTAGTGGGATTACAGGCATGCACCTCTGAGCCCGGCTAAGGTTCTCCACTTGGAAGGACTCCTGTGGTTAGATGATGAGACTGGACTCACATGGAAAACCCAAGATAATCTCCGGACTCTAGGCTCATAACCTCAGTCATGTCTGCAGAGCCCCTTTCTTCAGGTGAGACAATGCTATGCTTTGTCTCTTCTGAAACTCATGTTGAAATTTGATTGTGTTGGGAGATGAGGCCTTTAAGAGATGATTGGGTCATTAAGCACTTTTAATACCTTCCTTAGCAGACTAGGTTAACTCTTATGGGAGAGAGGGAGTTCTTAGCCCCATGGGGCTAGATTAGTTACTGAAGGAGCAGGTTGTTAAAAAGCGAAGCTACCCCCTGAACTGTGTCTTTTCCAAAGGCACCCACTTGCCCTTCCACTTTTCCTCCGTTTTATGACATAGCATGAGGCCCTCACAAGGTGCAACCACCCAATTTTGGACTCCCCTCCTCCAGAACTATGAGCTAAACAAACCTCAATCGCATTCTCGGGTATCTTGTTATAGCAACAGAAAACAGACAAGGACAGATAATATATTTACAAATTTCAGGAATTAGGGTGTGGACATCTGTGGGGTATGTTGATCTGTCTCGGGCAGAGGGCTTGACCTGTATTCTCTGGAGTTTGGTAAGAAAAGAGACTGTTGGCTGATTCTCACGAGAAAAAGTCCAAAGGGAAGCCTGATTGGTGCTGTGTATGATAGAGAACAAAGAGAGAACACTGCACTTGCAGAGTTTAATGAGACAAAATGTCATATTAAATGGATAGCAGTGGACAGCCTCGCTAGAGCCTTCTTAAAAGGACCTCAACTCTAGCCAGAGGTGGTAGCACACACTTATAATCCCAGTACTTGGGAGGCTGAGACAGGAGGATTGTAAATTGGAGGCAGCCTCAGTAACTTAGTGAGACTGTTTCAAAAAAATAAAATAAAGCCAGGCATGGTGGCACATGCTTGTAATCCCAGCATGTGGGAGGCTGAGACTGGAGGATCTGGGTTCTCGGCCAGCCTCAGCTACTTAGTGGGTCCCTCCGCAACTTAGTGAGATACTGTTTCCAAATAAAATATTAAAAATAGGGCTGGGAGCTGGGCATGGTGGCGCACGCTTGTAATCCCAGCACTTGGGAGGCTGAGACCAGAGGATCTGGGTTCTCAGCCAGCCTCAGCTACCTAGTGAGGCACTCCGCAACTTAGTGAGATCCTGTTTCAAAAATAAAAGAATAAAAAATAGGGCTGGGGGTGTAGCTCAGAGGTGGAATGCCCCTGGGTTCAATCTCCAGTACCGCAAATAAATAAATAAATAAAAAAGAGCTGGGCGTGGTGGCACATGCTTATAATCCTAAAATGTGGGAGGCTGAGACAGGAGGATCACAGGTTCAAAGACAGCCTCAGCAATTTAGTAAGGTTCTCAGCAACCTAGTGAGAACCTGTTTCCAAGTAAGAAATAAAATTGGAGCCGGGCATGGGGGCACATGCTTATAATTCCAGTTCTTGGGAGGCTGAGACAGGAGGATCACAGGTTCCCAACTATCCTCAGCTACTTAGCAAGACCCTGGTTTTGTTTGTTTGTTTGTTTGTTTGTTTGTTTGTTTGTTTTGTGGTACTGGGGATGGAACCCAGGGGCATTCTACCTCTGAGCTACACCCCCAGAGGGTCTCAGCCGGGCATGGTGGCACACGCTTGTAATCCCAGCATTTGGGAGGCTGAGACTGGAGGATCCGGATTTGCAGACAGCCTCAGCTACTTAGTGAGGCCCTCTGCAACTTAGTGAGACCCTGTTTCAAAATAAAGAATAAAAAATAGGGCTGGGAGCCAGGCGTGGTGGCTCATGCTTGTAATCTCAGCATTTGGGAGGCTGAGACCAGAGGATCCGGGTTCTCGGCCAGCTTCAGCTACCTAGTGAGGCACTCCGCAACTTAGTGAGACCCTGTTTCAATAATAAAAGAATAAAAAATAAGGCTGGGGGTGTAGCTCGGAGGTAGAATGTCCCAGAGTTCAATCCCCAGTACTGCAAAAAAAAAAATTATATATATAATTAATTATTTATTATTAAATAATAAAACAGTTATTATTCTTGTGTTTGCTAAATTGTGATCTTCCTGTTTATTTTCATCATTCTTTCTACATTTATTAGTTGGAATTCTGAGAGGAAGAGCTTTCCTTTCTCCAAATATTATGTTTCTATTAGTATGGATGAACAGGTTTTTAGTTTCTTGTTTGGGTTATAATACTGTAATTTGCTGCTCACATTATCTCAGGTTTAGACATTGGAAGTTCTTTCAAATTGAGTCCAATGTGCTTTTGATGTATTCCCATTTTTTTTTTCAGTTTAAAGCTTTGCTCTTTATTTGAGATTATATAATATGGACAATGCAGTTTTTATAATGAAGCAAGGCTAATTTTGCCTTATTTATCTCAGTATCTTTTTTTGTGTGTGTGTGTGGTTAATTTTTACTTTTTTTTTTTTTAGCATGGATTTTTATACATTTCTTGGGCACAACAGGGTTAATTACACATTTTTGTTGGGTACAAGCTAGTACAGGTAAAGACATCCATGCACATATTTCTCATTAACCCTTCCCCAATTCCCACCCACCCTCCCCCTATCTCCTGGTCAGTTTAGTGATTGACTTTGATGTGATCTTGTAAGAACATCATGCTCATTAGGGTGTCCCCCCACCTCCCATTACCTTCCATTAAGTCAAATGGGAATATATTAAGTCAAAAAAATTTGACTTAATGTATTCCCATTTTTTGAGGATGTCTTTATTTTCTGGCATTTCAGGATGTTCTAGGAGTCCCTTTTGCTTTCTTTGCCCTAGCCTTATAGTTAGCCATTTCTCTAAGGTGTATATATATATATATATATATATATATATATATATATATATATATATGGCTGGGGGTATACTCAGAGGTAGAATGCCCCTGAGTTCAATCCCCAGTACTGCAAAAAAAAAAAAAGAGGGCTGGAGGTGTAGCTCAGAGTCAGAACGCCCCTGGGTTCAATCTCCAGTACTGCAATAAATAAATAAATAAATAAATAAATAAATAAATAAATAAATAAATAAATAAGGCTGGGAGTGTAACTCAGAGGTAGAATGTCCTTGAGTTCAACCCCCAGCACAGAAAGAGAGAGAGAGAGAGATGTCCTGGTCAGGAAATGTTGCAACCTCAGAGGTCTCCAACAGGAAATCTCCAAAGAACCCACAAAAGTCCCTTATCTTGCTTTCTCTAATGTCAGACTTGAGCTAGGATTTGACAAGTGAGTCTCGTCTTATTAAGTGAGAAAATGAGAAACAGCATCCCAGGAGGGAAACATTAGATACAGAAAGGAAGCAAAGGCTTACCAGATGGGAATGATTAGAGCCATTGAAGGAAGAGACCAGAGCTGGACCAAAAAGTGAGGGTCTGAGAAGGAAAAGAAAGTAATCTAAGCAGGATAGAGTTGTTAAAACGGGGGGAAAGATGTTTGGGCTTGTTGCAATGTATAATCAAGAACCATTAGAGTTTCTGTAACTAATGTTGGCATATGTCTTAGTTTATTTTCCACTGTTATATCAGAGACTGGGTAACTTGTATTTAAAAAAGAGGCCTATTTAGAGCCTATTTAGGACTTGGTGGCTCATGCTTGTAATCCCAGTACTTGGGAGGCTGAAACAGGAGGATCACAGGTTCAAAGCCAGCCTCAGTAACTTACTGAGACCCTATTTCCAAATAAAATATAAAAAATAGGTCTGGGGATATATCCCGGAGGTAGAAGGCCCCTGGGTTCTATCTCCAGTAACACACACACACACACACACACACACACACACACACACACACACACGTCTATGTAGCACATTGCTTTGGAAACTGAATGTCCAAATAGCAGGGCACAGTCTCTGGTGAAAGCTTCCTGGCAGGGGCCATTATAGTGGGAGCGCATTCAAGAAAGAGAGCTCAAATGGCAAGGCAGAGAGTGAGGGGGCAGACAAGTGTTGCTCTTTTATGACAACCTTCTTACAAGACCTGACCAGGGTCCCACAACAACTATATTGATTTCTTCTGAGGGCAGCTTGCCCAGTGACCCAACCACTTCTCAGCAAGCCCACCAGCTCTCAACCCCCATGTTTTTCAAGGGTCAGCTGGATTTTAACTGAGAATGTCACAGAAAATCTTCAGATACTGTAAGCACACCAGGCATGTGGTAATGAAGCCGTGTGATTTCTTAACCCCTCTTTCTTTGTTATAATATGTTGCAAGGAGAGATCTCCCCAATCTTTGTGAAATTGGTCAATTAGGGGTCCAGAAGGAAGTTATTAAGCAACAGTTGCACCATTATGAGATGTCATTCTTTCCTGGAGTTGTATTTTATTTAGACGTCTCTGTGCAACTAATTCATGCCAAACAAATTTTTAAAATTATTTTGAGGGATAGCCGGGCGTGGTGGCGCACGCTTGTAATCCCAGCATTCGGGAGGCTGAGACCGGAGGATCCGGGTTCGCGGCCAGCCTCAGCTACCTAGTGAGGCACTCCGCAACTTAGTGAGACTCGGTTTCAAAATAAAGAATAAAAAATGGGGCTGGGGGTGTAGCTCGGAGGTAGAATGCCCCTGAGTTCAATCCCCAGT
>PVLC010025667.1:0-23447 GCA_004027655.1 Graphiurus murinus | reverse complement strand
TAGGAAAAAATACAACAGAAGAATGAGAGCGTTTAACTTGAAGATGAAATGATATGGCTTCCTACTTGCTCT
The DNA here is from genome assembly GCA_004027655.1 of Graphiurus murinus. NCBI lineage: Eukaryota > Metazoa > Chordata > Mammalia > Rodentia > Gliridae > Graphiurus > Graphiurus murinus. Next base: position 23,375 of record PVLC010025667.1, on the reverse strand, counting down.
CTTTTGCACCATTTGTCATGGTGGAAGCCAACTGCCAGGTACTGAGATTCTGTAGAAACACCTACATGGCAAGGAACTGAGGCCTCCTGCCAAAAGCCAGCATGAGCTTACCAGGCATCGAGTGAACTATCTGAAAAGCTACTCCTTCAGCCCCAGCCAAGCCTTTAGATAACCAGAGTCCCAGTAACTATCTAAGATGCACCCCGATAAGAAAACCTGAGCCAGAGTCATCCAGAAAACACAAAAGAGGACACAGCATAAATTTTCCATACCCTCATGAGGGTTATTATAGCTTACAACATTATTATTATTATTATTATTATTATTATTATTATTATTATTATTGTGTGTGTGTGTGTGTGTGTGTGTGTGTGTGTTTTCATGGCTCTGAGCATCTTTCAGTTCTTCTAGGAAAATATGTTCCATACATAATCTTTGGTTTTAAGAGTTACGTTTTGTTCATGTGCTGAAATGAACTGCATACAGAAAAGAGAGAATAGATTTTTTTTTTTACATAGGAAAATGAGTCCTCTAGGACACCTGTGAATCTCATCACCTAGATCTTCTTGGGCTATTTTTGAACAGTAGCCTTCTGCTTTGGCACATCTTAAGTCTCAAGAATAGGAAGATACTAAAGGTGCATAACTTCCCCCAAGGTCCTAGGGCACCACTTGGGCAGTGGCCAGCTGGTTTCCAAGGCAGGTGGTAGGATGCATAGCTCAGCCTGCAAAAAGGCAGAGATTTATCGAACTCAAAGTGCAAGATTATTTGGGCCAGAAGTCCAAGGATATTCATAATAGATATGGGAAGGTGGAAGATATTCTAAAACTAAGCAGGCCCGGATAGAGCCCAAAGCAAGGCAGCTAGGTGCCAGGCTCTCAGGAGACAGAGACCAGGAAGATTTTCAGAATCAGCACTAGGGTCAAGAGATAGAGGGCAGTGAATTTTTCTCTAAAACCAAAGAGTGGAAAATAGCACAGCAACTCAACCAGGAGGCAGAAAACAAAGGAAACACAGGTCTGTGATCTCAGGCAACTCATAAGAAAAATAGATCAGAAGAAAAAATTCAAGAACAGTGATAATGTACACTGTAGATTTTTAGCTACCAGGATGAGAATGTAGCTCAATGGTATAGCATTGCTTAGCATGTAAAAGGCCTGGATTCAATTCACAACACCATACACATATAAACCTAGCTACCACAGTCTCAACTACCCTTGCACTCAAAACCACTTTGAACTTACAATTCCTAGTACTTCATGGTGTGTTAGATATTGTAGAGGAAACATTTCTGGATGCAGCCTGCACAGTAGTTTAAAGCTTCACATTTGGGTAACGCTCACTGGTCAGTTAGAGGTCTACAGATGTACTCTAGTAGCTCAAGAACAGAGTACCAGAATCTATTTTCTCCCATTTTCTTGGAGCCAAAGAGCTCTTTCTCCAACTCTTCTCATTCCCCCATGTCTATGTTATCCTCCTTTCTTTTTAGTATTTTTTTCTTATTTAATGATGATGGTTCTGAATCTTAATGGGACATTAAACTATCTTTACATCTTCCCAGCCACAATTTTGGGACAATGAATTCACTTCTCGAAAGGTTGATATAAATTTTCAGTGGTTAATTTATGTAATGAGCAATATGTCAGGAGCAAGACACCAAAGCAAGAATTTTAGTTCTGGCACTAGGATGTCTGGCACTCATTCTCAAGTAGTTGGATAAATCAGAACTATTCCAAAATGGACAGCTCAGCATGTTTAGTGGATGTCCTGAGTAGTGAAATAAATTTGGTTCCCCAACTCTATTATGATACTACGGTACTTGCATTAATAAACCACTGTGAGCTATCTATGCACAGAGCATTGTACTTGGTACTACGGAAAAGACAAAATAAAGAAAATCTGTCTTCCTTCCTTCTTTCACTCAGCATGTATTGCTTTAGTTCTTGTTGGGCCAGGCTCACATTAGTAGCACAAGTAAACATAATCTCCACTCTCCTGGAGCTTATGACCTTTTAACAGGCATTAATCAAACAACCACATCAACAAATGTAAAATTACCACTGTCATAAATTCTATAAAGGAGCAGTATGTGGATTTATGAGAATATGCATTAAGGAGATTTCACCTAGTTGTGGGAGTCAGAGGAGCCTGTTTTAGGAAAGCGTAGCTTGAACTAAGACCTAAAGAATAAATCACAGTTAACAGGCAACACAGAGAGGGAAGAATATATGTAGAGATCTGTGCTGAAGAAACCATCATATGAAGGATGGAAGGAGAGAGGGAGTGGGGCAGGGTGAAGTTGGCAATGCTAGGAGGAGTCCAGGCCACAGGGGGTTTCACATGCCATTGGAAGGAGGTGAATAAGGGAAGTAGAAGAAAGGTGGAGTAATGATATCAAGGTAGACCAGTTAAGGGATGATTGTGGTAGGTGAAGAGACAATTTTAACTGGACTAGATGGTGATAGTAGTATGGATGAAAAAAAAAGGCAGATAATCTGAGAGATAGGTATATAGTAAAGTGCATCAGTTAGGTTATGGATTGACTAGCAGTTAAGGAGAAGTCATATCAAGTACAATTGCTGGGTTTTTGGCTTTTATAGTTGGGTGAATTCACTGTGATAGGTAACAGTGGAGTAGGACCAAGTTTTGGTGGGGGAGAGTATTACCACCTATCACACTTGCTTAGTCTCCTGACCAGTGGGAGCTACCTATGGGATGGTTTGCTTATTTCATTTAGCTAACATAATATTTGTTGACTATTAATTGTGTACACAGGTGTGGAAAACACTATAGGCAAATACCTATGTAATAATACGCGTCCCTATCACTCTGAACCATATTATGATTACCAATAAAAGTATATTTTAAAAAATATAGAGAGGGGGCATTGACAGTGGGAGCTAGTCTAAGCAAATGAGGGGAGGAAGGGTGGCATTCTAAGCCTGGACAGGAAAACACAATATTTTGAGGGAAACCAGGTGAGAATAGGATGGTGGAAGTGGCTCTAATGATGGCCATATCTGCAGAAGGATACGATTAAGTGCCCTGGATTCCACCTTAAAAATTAGATGTCGGCCCTAAAAGAAAAATTACTCTAGGATTTTAAGCAGATGAATATCATCGTGCGGTTGGATTTGTGTTTGGAAAGATCACTCTGACAATATAATAGGGTAGGTTTGACAAGAAGGGACATGGAGACAAGCAGACAAGGCAGAAATCTGTTATAACTTTGAGTTTCTCAACCTCAGTACTACTGGGCTGGGTAGTTCTTTGCTCTGGATGGCTGTTATGCACATTGTAAGATGTTTAGTAGCATTCCTGCCCTTTACCAACTAGATAGCAGAATTCCTACCCTAACCATGACAGCCAAAAATGCTTCCAGGAATTTCAAAATATTCCCTGGGGCAGAGAAGGGAGAAGCAAAATCACTTCCAGGTGAGATTCTCTGGTTTTCTTTCAAGACAGGTAGAATAGGGTTGGGGGAGAAATTAATACATTTGAGACATGCAAAGAAAGCAGAATATATAAAACTTTACGACACAGAATCTGGGGATGGACAAGAGGAAAAGAGGAGTAAAGGGACACTAAGATGAGGGAAGAACTGAATAAAACCAGATGTTTCTCATCCTGCAGAGGCACATTTACAGCTGTGGCCTCAGTGTGCTAACTTACCCAGTAACCTAGAAGCAGACAACATTTGACAGTATTAAATGAACACAAACTGGTGAGGATGATTGTTTTATTTTCATCCCGTGTTGAAAAGTGAGACTCCTGCCAGGACCATGTGTACAGTTATGCAGGTTTTATGTTCTGCCAGGAGAGGCAAATGGGATCTAAAATCTGATTCTACTCGATTCATTAAGCCAGTGTCTTTGTGCAGGGCTGCCTCTACCCAGAAACAGGAAGTCTTTTGTTAATTTGCTTAAAAGTGGCAGGTTAGTGACACCTAGTTATGTTTTTCTTAATAAAGACAAATGTGATCCTTGGTCTGATGATCAAAATTAACCTTTCCAATCAATAAGAATCTAAAGGATTTGGGCTACATGGTTTAAAACTGCTTTAATCTCTGTGAAATTTTAATGTAATATTTGCTATATTATTAAACAACAGAAAGGAAACACCAGTAAAAGAACAATAACAGAATCATCCATTGAGGCACAGACTTCTGGTTACTTATTCCTGCATCCATTCCTCTTCTTCCTTCATTAAAGGGGAGAAGAAGGGAAGAGATTTATTTCAGTGCCTCCAATGGTTCTGTTAAAGAACTACATTTCCTAGCCTCACTAGTAGTAAGATGTGGTCATTTGACTAAGTTTTAGCTAATGAAAAACAAGTAAGAATGTGAAATTTTAAAGAAGGAGTGAACAAGTTCTCTTGTCCTGTTTCCTTTCCACTACCTGGAATACCAATGGAATGGCAAGAGCTGAAGCAGACATTTTTATACCTTTAGGTCATTTTGATAACTGTTGTACCTTGCTGAGATAATGAAAGAACAAGATGGGAAAAGTCTATATCCCTGACACCCTAAGGCCACCACACCAGTCCTGCACTGTAACTCAAGGCTTTATAATGTGAAAAATAAAATAAACTATTTTGTGTAATAAACCACTATTATTTTTGAGTTTTATGTTACATGCAAGTAAACCTACTTCTTACTGATTTCTAAATTCTTTGATAACCACAACTATCAATAAATTGGCTTTTGCCAGAACTTAAAGTCACTAGGAATTTTTTTTGTTGTTGTTTATGTTTGATTTTTTTACTGTAAAATTCTAAGATCTTAAGAAGAGATAATATAAGAAATCTAAGTTAAGTGCAGGAATCAAAGTGGGCTTTACATGTTAATATGTAGAAAGTATTAGTAAAGTGCCATTTAGATTCAGAGCATATGAATAATGATAAATTATCTTGCTTTAGACAACCTGAAAATTTTCAATGATTTTTCTAGTCTTTGATAAAAAATGCAATCTCCTGAGATGAGCCTTCTGCAGGATTCTACCCAAGTAATAGCAATTTATAAATAGAATTTCTCATTTATATTTCAGAACAAATGCTCAATGCCTTAATAAGAAAATGTGGAGAGCAAATGATTTCTCAATCTAATCTAGAAGAAAAAGATTTAAGCACAAGGTCTGATATTTTCTGATAAAATTTATTTCAATTACAATGTGAGGGTTATTTAGTAATTAGCATCCAGTCCCTTCTTTCCTTTATATTTTCACTGGGGTACTGATAATTTTATTCTCACTTCTGGAGGTATGGAATTGGTTGGGGCATTACCTGCATAGAAGGTTCTTGAAGTTGGAGGTTCTAGAGATTAGGTAGGACGGGGAAGGAGAGAGTAGCCAGAGTGAAATTTGAACTGAAATCAAAGAAAGAAGCAATGAAATGGATTAAGAGAGACTGCCAAGTGTTAGGCCCAAGAGAGTAGAGAAAGAGAAGTTGAACCACAAGCCTGGAAGCCAAGAGAATTGCTGATGCAGGGCTCTTGGTGGGTTGAGACAAGAATGTCAAAGAACCACATAGGTGATGGTGAACTTCAATGTGACTTTAGTTTGAGGTGTTCATATGGCCTAAAGAAAAGGAACACTTTTACTCTTGGGGACCATTTCCATGGTAAAACTCTCCTGAGTGGCATTTTCTATGTTATAATATTTCTTGATGTCTATCTAAGAAATTTATTGAGACCTGGACCTTAAAAACTCATAATCTAGCCAGGCGTGGGGGCACACGCTTGTAATCCCAGCATTCAGGAGGCTGAGACTGGAGGATCCGGGTTCGCGGCCAGCCTCAGCTACCTAGTGAGGCACTCCATAACTTAGTGAGACTCGGTTTCAAAATAAAGAATAAAAAATAGGGCTGGGGGTATAGTTCGGAGGTAGAATGCCCCTGAGTTCAATCCCCAGTACCAAAAAAAGAAAAAAACCTCATAATCTACCTGTGCATGTCTTCCTGTAAAGAATTTATAAGAGAGATGAATTCTTGCATACCTTGATTTAGTTATCTCAAGATCTCCCTATCACTGATGAGTATCATGAAAATAAGAGAAATCCAGAAATATTTGTTGTGAATGCAAGAATATATGAATGCATTGATGAGTACACAAATGAGTGTGTGAGGGAAGAGAAGCTGGAGCTCCCTCTTTTATCTCTTCTACAGAGCTAACTCTAATACCTATCTCAAGTAGGAAATTCGAGAGTCACTGATAAATTTGCCACATATCAACAAGTAAAGAAAAATATAAAATTGTAGTGGTAGGGCTACCACCTGTGCCACATTGGCAACTAGGTTTCTTTGTGTACATTTCATTAAAAAATCATGATCTGTTTACTAAAAAGCATTATTGTTATTCTAGATGTTTACTTTTTCAGAGAATCTACATATACACACTTTGCAACTCAGTATCAATCATTCTGAGTATAGCAAAATTATAGTGAGAGGCTTTGAGTTGATTTCTCTTTGAATTAGTTTTTCTAATCCTTTGATAGGAATATTGTTAAAAATAATGCAGATTAGGGGCAGTCTTGTAAGATAAGTTGAGGTGAGAATTTGAGTTTAATACCTTTCTTCCTCCTCCTCTTCCTCCCACTTCTCTCTCTCTCTCTCTCTCTCTCTCTCTCTCTCTCTCTCTCTCTCTCATTTTAAAATTAAATTTGTATGGCATTAATCACAGCCTAAGTAAAATAATTAATTCTCTCTAACTTGCCCTTTAGGACCAAGCCTTTTTGTCATTAATCAGTAAAGGTTTATATTTGAAGTAATCCAGAGAAGGAATAACTATGAAAAATAAAATAATATAATAAAAGCAGAGTCTCAATGTATTTGTTTCCTTAAATCCTGTGTACTTGCATTTAACATTTTTTCCTCACCAAGTATTTCTTGACCACAAATCCTTGAAATTCCTCACCATTTATACTCAACATATATGCTAATGCTATTGATGATACCTTGGAGGCATCTTTGCTAAGGACATTCTGATAATTACCATATTCATATATTGTGACTATTTTTTTCATTGGAGTGCTAGTGTATCATACAGTGACTTTCATTAACAAGATGGAAAGGCTAGCTCAATCAATCATATAAAAAAAGAGAGCCAAACAAATTTGACATGAACTAAGTGTTTCTCTGGGTACCTGTGTGTGTATGTCTATGAATATAGGCCTATGAATCCACCTCATATGTTACTGTAAAGTGTATTTTTCTTCTTTCTATTCTTGGGACCCTGACATTCAATCAAGACATTTCACTTAATGCATCATAAATAATAGCAAGAATGCAGTGCAACAGGAACATTTAGGAAGCAAAAAAAAAATAAAAAAAAAACATACTAAGTGTTCTGCTCATTTTAGTTATGTGTTGATATCATGTATGCCATGCTGCAAATTTTGACTGTATCTTAAAAGAAAGTAGCCTGTTAAGGACAGTTTCTGACTTTTACCATCACTTCACAAAGATGCTCTTTACCTTTTACTTCCTTTGCAGAAAACTTCTTTGATCTGAATGTGATTTTTGCCTAAGGCTTAATAACATTCAATAGCTGTTCAACTTTTTTGTCTTATATTCATTCTTTATTAAATCATTGAAGATTTCATTCTAGATTAAAAGTTATCAGAATATTTAACATATCAGTTAATGCCTTGGTTCTTAAACCTAAAGCACAAATGAGTAATAAACCAATAAAGTTTGTACCATGTATCTATTCACTTTTCTAAAATTGAGGAAGTTTTTTTTTGTTGTTGTTATATAAAGAAGCATCTTAATTTTATTTATTTATGGTATGGAATAAAATGTTGAATGAAGCATTTTTCCTTGTCCTCATGAGTAAGAGGTATGAGTGGGTGGGCATATTAATATGTTATAATAATTCAAAAATGTGAGGGAGCAGAGGCAAGGGCAGAGTGGGGGAGAGAAAATGGACAAAGGGAGAAAGAGGCAAAGAGAGAGCATATAGCGTGGACCAGGCAGGGCAGGAATGCAGCCATCATTGACATTCTGCATATGAAACTCTTGATCTTCTTTTTCAGATAGAACAACCTATTCTATCCTGTGAGAATATGCAAGATAATCATCATCAGCCCACAAGAACCCCCATTCACGGAGCACTCACTATGCCCCAAACACTATCTCATTTCACTCTTACTAGCCACTCTAAGAGATAGATGACATTGACCTATTGACCCATTTTGTTGAGAGAAATTTACCCAAAGATTGATCAATCTGTGCAAGATCATTCAGCCAACAGGTGGGAGAGTACAAATTGTTGGTCGGATGTTGGATCTAAGGTTTTATACTGTTTTCCTCCTCATCCAAGTGGCAAGTCAATAGAGAGGCCCTTTGCATCTGTGATAGAAAAACTGGATTAATGGTGGCAAATTCTCTTAAATCTCATCTTGACAGCATGGTCTAGGGGGAGAGGGATCCTCTGACAGCATAACTTGTTTCACAGTCTATTTCCTTTTGTGAAGTGCATAGCTCATATTGTCTAAGGAAACTATTTTATGATATTCTTAGGTAAGTGGTATAGTCTTTACTTGTTTTTATCTAAGTATGTAATTTAGAAGTAGGGTGACTTTGGATTGGCAGGCTAGGTTGACAAACAAATTATGTAAACTCTTTGCATGTCTAAAATAGGGACAATCTCTACCTGAAAGGAGGTTCTGAGAATTAAAATGGGTAATACTGACAGTACAGTAAATAATTAAGATATTTGTGCCAATCAACTACCTTAAGAAGCTAATAATAAGTACATACTATAGAAACTATTATTAGTTATTGCTTTTATTCCTACTCATATCTTTGGTTCCTTTCCATATTCATATTTTAGCTCTTATTTCCAACAATATTGGTTGAAATCATAACACATGAAGTTTAGAAAACCTTCAATACTGTCCTTTTTATTACATGAAACTCTTGAAATCCAGGCCAAAAGTGCTCTGGCTCTGTTTATAGTTATTTCGCATTAAACATAGATCTAATTTGTAAATTACCATCACCCTTGGACTCCAGATTTCTCTTATTCCCCTGTCTAGGAAGAATTCATAGCATTTTTTTCTGCATGTAGTCATTTACATTTTTGAAGGCTAAGTTTCTTTTTATGTAGACAGTTCTAACTTCTTTGGATTATATTTCTGATGTCCCTGGTGTTTGATACTCCTCCCAAGCTAGGATCATCTTAAAATTTTATGAGTATGTTTTGAGATCTGCATCTTCCCCCAATACATTAATAAAAATATTGAGTTAGAATCTCACACACATCCCTATGGTAGCCTCACTTACACATCTCACCAATTCAACAAAGATTTCCATGAAATTCACTCAATTCACTTTAACAAGCAAGCATTTATAAGGGCCTTCCATGTTGCAGGGGCTGAAGGTAAAGATTTGAGTAAGCCCATATTCCCTGTTCACAAAGACTTTTCCTGGGAATTACCCCCACAAAATTATGTAGCATCTGAGATCCATCCTATAAACTTTTGGTCAGTGTATAGGTGGAAGAGCATTTCTCACTTGCTTAGATACAGAACAGTTTAAAAAGCTAAAGAGTTACTGGTTTTTTTGTTTGTTTGTTTGGTTTTTTGGGGGTTTTTTTTTGGCAGTACTGGGGATTGAACTCAGCGGCATTCTACCTCCGAGCTATACCCCCAGCCCTATTTTTTATTCTTTATTTTGAAACTGAGTCTCACTAAGTTGCGGAGTGCCTCACTAGGTAGCTGAGGCTGGCCGCGAACCCGGATCCTCCGGTCTCAGCCTCCCGAATGCTGGGATTACAAGCGTGCGCCACCATGCCTGGCTAAGAGTTACTGTTAATAAATCGGTGGTTGTGTGTTTGTACTCTTGTATATAGTTTATAAACTAATTTATAATTGAAGAAGTGAATGATTTGGATGTCGCAAGACACTGGAGAGATTACTAGGTGTGGTACCTCAAAAGCCTATGGAGAGCACAACTGTTCACATGTGATTAAGTTGAGTTTACAAAACAGCCAGCAGTGTCTTTTCTTATTTCTCTGTGCTAGCTTCAGGTTTTGGTTAGTGTTCTCGCTGCTATGACCCAAAATACCTGACAACCACAACTTACAGGAAGGAAGATCTATTTGTGGGCTGCTTTACAGTTCTGGAGGTTTCAGTCTATATTAGGCCAAGTTACTTCTGTAGAGCTCAGGGCATGGCTACTGGAAGAAGAAAGAGTGAGAACGAGAGAGAGAGAGAGAGAGAGAGAGAGAGAGAGAGAGAGAGAGAGAGAGAGAGAGAGAGGGAGGGAGAGAGAACGAACCCCCATGGACATAAACTGTCTCCAGGACCACTGTCCCAGTGACCAACCTCCTCCAGCCACATACTGCTTAACTTTCTACCCAATAAATCCATTAAACCAACAATGGATTTATCCATTGAGGGGATTAGAACCTTCATGATTCAATTAGTTCACATCTGAACATGTTTTTTTTTTTTTTGTATAGTCAGTACATGAGCTCTTTGAGGGAACTTTCTATATCCAAACCATAATACTTGTAAATTACATCTGTGTTATGTGTATCATCCTTCCTTAGATGGTAAGCTTCTTAAAGACTGGGTCACCATGAGATGTATATTTTGTGCTAATCCTATTATACTTTGAGTATAAAATATAAATTGATAATATGTTTATAATTTCATATTTAACATTAAATATTAGACAACATTATGTAAGCTTGTGTTTTGGATGTAGGCCTGAGATGCCTAATAATCCACCAAAATTCTATGCTTCCTCTTTTGCTGTATTTATTTGTATCTGAGATGTGGCTGCCCAGCTAAGGACTATATTCCTCAGCCTCCTTTGCAGCTGCGTGGGGTCATATGACTAGTTCTCAATTATCTAATGGAAATGAAGTACATACTTTTGCTCAAGGCTGTTAAACAGTGAAATTGAGACCTATATAACTTCTTTCTCCTTTTGTCTTTATAAGTAAAAGACTCTAAGATTCTAGGAGATGATTGAGCCCGAACAGGATCTAAAAACTATACATGGAGAAAAGCCACTTTTGGATTAATAACATTTAAACTGTTAGATGAGTTAGTATGTTAACTTTCTGTCACTGTGACAAAATACTCAAGAAAATCAGTTTATAAGGAGAAGTTTATTTGGTTTATGTCTTTGGAGGTTTTAGTTTGTGGTCAATTGGCCCTATTGCTTTGGGGTCTGTGGTGAGCCCTACATCAAGGTAGAGGAAGCTACTTACCTCATGATAACTGGGAAGCAAAAGAGAAGGAGGTATTGGGGCTCCTATATCTCTCTCAAGGACATACCCCCAATGAGCTAACTTCCTCCAATTAGGCCTATTAAAGGTTGCATCACCTTCCCATAGTCCCATCAACTGAGGATCCAACCTTTAATACTCAGGCCTTTGGGGGACACTTATCCAAAAGATAGCAGTTAGGAACAAATGTTCACTGTTAAGTCACTGGCTTGGGGAAGACTTTTATTTTTGTTTGCCACAGTTGCTAAGATTATCTTAATTGATACAGAGGTCATTACAGAAAGCCCCTAAGGTTAAAGGATTAGGCAATCTCATTTTCTCATTTTGAAGGTGTTGGACAGTGCGAGCATAATGGAGGTAATTGCTGGGGTTTTTTTGCCTGTTTTTTTAAAAACAATGATTATTCATTCTGGTCTCTTATCTTTTTTTCTGATTGATTTTTTTCAGGGACAGATTCTCCTTATTTAAAAATATCTCAAAGACATATCAGCTCCTGAATAGTATTTTCTGATGTAATCAGAGGAAGGAAAAAGCTTTGTGAAAGGAATGTAAGAAAGTGAGGGTGTAATGCCATTCATGCTGCCCCATGCCTGGCATCCATTTCTTAAACACCCGGCAGACACTACTGGCTCCTCCCCTGCATTGACCAAGGAGGAGTGGTTAGTTCCGACTAATCGATGAGGGAGGAAATGATATGAAATGCTTCACCTCTGAGCCGAAGAATTTGAGGTAGCACTTGACCCCTTTGTTCTCACTCGTCCTATAGAGTGGTCACCTTGGAAATTGTTGCTACCTTAAATAGTTGGGTCACCAATTGGAAGAAACCTGGATGCCTAAGGCATCAGAAGGAACAAAGTCCCTTTGACTCTCAGCCAACTTTGCTTGAAGCAGTCCTATTAGTTATCCTGAATAACATAGTGGCCAATCTTATAAATTGTGAAGGAGGGAGATTTTTTTGGAGGGGGATATATATATATATATATATATATATATATATATATATGTGTGTGTGTGTGTGTGTGTGTGTGTGTGTGTGTGTGTGTGTGTGTGTGTATGTATGTATATATATAATTTGAAAGTATTTTACATTTCTTAATCAACTAGGAGAGGGAACCAGAAGAACTTTTTAAATTTTTTTACTTATATTTTTTGTGAGATGGAGAGAACACTGATACATTCGAATGGCCCTTTTCAGGAAAGTTTCTGAGGACACTTCCTAATGAGACTAGCATAGTGAGAAAGGACTGACCTGAGCTTCTTATTAAAATACAAACAAAATCAAACCCCAAAGCATCACACTTTTCAAGTACTAATAACAAGAAGCAAACCTAGACAGTGTGCTGTGGGTAATGAACACAGTAAGGAGGTCTGAGCTCTAATTCATTGAGTCAACTATAGATTGAGTGTCCATCCCTAATACCACAATCTGGAATCCAGGATGTTTCAAAATCTAAAACCTTTTGAGTGCTGACATGATACTCAAAAGGCTTGGATTTTGGAAGTTCTCAGACGTTGGAATTAGGGAGGCTCAACCAGTAATCTGAAAAGTTCTGAGATCTGAAATATTTCTGGTTCCAGGCATTTTGGGTAAGAAATACTCAACCATAACTAGATGTAACTGATTGAGTAACCATTCACGTGTTGTTTATAAGTGATTTTCTTCTTTGCTCCAACTTCCTCAGTTATAAAATTGGTATAATTATCTCTGCCTTGCCCATTTCGTACTATCATAGTGAAAATTAAACTAGATGGTACAGAATTAATCTTAATGAAGACTCCAAAGTACTATAATATATACTATATTATTATGACACGCTGAACTTTCAACTTGGCAACCTCTTTTTTTATTCCACATTAACCAGACAGAGGAGATCCCATTCTGAAAAATATTTTCAGTTTATTTTTTATAACACTGAGACAGTGTTTAAGTTATTGTACTTCTAACTACACAAAGACATGCTTAGGAGGTCTCTAATCATGTTTATGGAACTTCCTACTATAGCTTGAAATGTTTTCTTTACACCTAGAAGGCTAGACATTACTAGATTCCACAGTTCAAAATATATTGAGATATTGGTATGGCAGTTGAAAAAAGGAGACATGCTGAAGTCACAAAGCTGCAGGTTCTTCCATGATTCTCAACCTCTCTCAGCTTCTGTAGGACCTCATTATCTTACATTTCTTTCCCTAAGTCACCAACTTATCTATTTCTTAGGTCATTTCCATAAACATAAAATGTACCTTAAAAAATAACGGACAAGACTAACTCCATCGTTGATCCTTCCTCTCCCTTATGAGATGCTCCTCCAATTTCTCTGCTTCCCTTCTCACAAAAAATTCTTGAAAGTGAAAGTGTTATCTACAGTATCTGTTATAGTTTCTTCCTCTCGTAGTCTCTCAGTACTCTCTAGGTAGTCTTTCATCTCTACAACTCCACTGAAACTGTTCTTCTCAAGATCATCGGTGGCCTACATGCCAAATGACACTTCTGCCTTCATCTTACTAACCCATCCTATATAAGCATAAAGTTGATCAAAGCAACATTGGACATTGGGAATTAGAAGAAAGCGATTCCATACCTTCAAGATTATGAAGGCAATTATTTACAACCTAGAATTTTATACCCAACTAAATTAAAATCAGTTATGCAGGTAAAGGCATTTTGAAGCACTCAACCTTAAAAACATATGCCCACTAACCTTTTCTCTAGAATCCACAGATGGTATTTAGAGCTAATTGAGAGAATAAACCATGAAACTGGAGGAAGACATGGGATCCAGGAATGAAGAGCTCCACACAGGAGAAGGGCAAAGGGAATTCCTAGGTGATGCTAAAGGGAAGCCTGGGTGACAGCAGGGTAGAATTCTCACAGAGGAACTAGTCCAGAGCAGTGCAGGGAATGGGAACTACAGGCAACAATAGATCGTGATAGTAGTGTCAGTCTATATTAAGGAAGATTTGATAGTTCTATTAGGGCACTTATGGGAGGATTAGAGGTATACAGAAAACTAAACAGGGGGAAATGCCAGGCCATTATTACTTCTAAAAAAAAAAAAACAACTAAAAGATTTTAAGTATACTTAGCTTTGAATAATATTCTTTTTTATGTTAATACAAATATTACTGATTTAATTAAAATCTGTGACTGACATTGATTGGAAGGATTGAGACAGGATCAGAAGCTAAATTATCATGGTTCACAGATTAACAAAATAGATAATATTTAAAATTTAAAATCAAGCAATGTCTCCACAAATTGTGTACAAATGTGGAGCTAAATATCAGAAGAAATAACTAAAGGAGTTAAAAATAACTACTTCTGTAGGTTGATCACTAAGTTCAACAGCAGTGGTATGGGAGAAATTGTCTTATTTATTATAAATCTTGAATAATTACTTGAATATTTAAATAATGTATGTATTACTTTGATTAAAAACAAGTTAGCCTAGAAAAGGACAAATGGGCATAAATATCAATATATATATAATCATATCAATAAGACAATGTACAATGATAATATAACCTAGAAAAGAATAAGTAGGCAGAATTGCATCTGTATAGAAAAATACACACTCAAATAGTTACAAAAGTATCTTTAGCAGGAGCAATAACTGAAATTCTATCAACTGGATTTTAGAATCAAAGCTGGAAACCAGGGAAATTTGAGCCAATCTTGGTGTCATCTATTGAAAAACTGGCAATGTGGGTCTGGTTTTCATTATTATTGCATAAATAAGTAAAGAAAATGTTAAATTGGGCAATTATGATTACTAAGTTATAAGGAATTGACATTGGTGTTTCACTTTTGTGACTAAATTAACACATTTTCCTTTTCCAAATTTTTATATACACCCCAGAGGATATATGACTAAAAGGAGAGTGATATATTTAAAATCATATGGTCTCATAAATTTCCTAGTTATATATCCTTATTTATTGATGTGTAATTTTTATATAAAATATTTTATGCACTTTTGGTGGCAGACATTTAAAAATCATATTAAGACCCCTCTTACCTATTTATAACTTAGGACTGTGGACAAATTAGTTCAATTCAGCTAACTATAATTCCTATTATTAGGAAAATAAATGAGAAGCATGTCATATGCCTCATTCAGTGCTTGGAAAACATTGGACACTTAATTTTGAAAATTGTAATTCTTTATTATTATTCTTATTCTCTATATTTCTTAATAGGAGAATAAAAAATATTCCAATGAAAAGAATGACTCCATGTGCAACTGTACTCTAAGATTTACTTGTTCAATGTTCATACACTTTTACATGAAAACATTTACATATTCAATTATCAACTTAGTTAATACACTTTTTTGAAAGGCCTCTATATTATGAGGAGATGGATGTTTCCAAAAGACTCTATTTTTTTTTGTCACTTCTGCAATAGCCTAAGCATTGTCAGAGTCAAGAGCCAAGCTGTAGTTATCACACAGCTGATAGATAAGGCAGCCAAACTCTGGATACAATTGCCGTAGGAATATCTCAATGCCATCTGGAGTATGTCCCCAGCGAATCCTGCCCTATATGTAGCCTCAGAGCTGCCAATTCATGAGTGCCAGAAAAAGTTGGAATAAGTAATAGTTTAGAAAGGAAACTAGAGATACATGGTATCACCCACAGTTCTTCAAATTCTGCTCATAAGGATAACAGCTTAAAATGTGAGATTTCCAAAAAGATAAATCAATTGAATTTGATATAAAGCGGAACTCATTAAAAAATTACATGCTTCTGTACTTTTTTTATAAGAGTGGTTTTTGCTGATTTTTTTTTTAGAAATTATTCACAATTTATAAAGCGCATCTTAATTTAACATGTACACTGTGTAATTATGGCTAGGATGAAAAATCTTGTGTATCTATGTATGCATCAGATGTTACAGTGTTTCACTAAAAATAACCAAGTAAATTAGCTTTTCCATATTAATGAAAATCTTTCTCGATGAAAGCTCACCATTAGTTTTTTAGTGTTCTTCAAACAAAGCAGTTAATGGGCTTTTTTTCCTCTTTCTGGCAACGAGTCTTGCAACTTTTATTTCTGGGCTCAGCTGCATGCTGCTGCATTCTACAATATTTCCCCAAACCCTATTCATACCCTTATTCATCTAAGAAGCTACAAGCACATCTGCATTTATTTTATTGTTGTTATTATATATGACAACCCTCTGCACTGAATTTGACTGTTAAAAGTTGCAACCCACAGCCCCCAGATTTTATATCTCTGATCATGTCATCTGTGATGTATGCTAGGTCTGCTTCCCTTAGATACCATTCTCTTTCTGAGTTTAAAGGTCCTATATCTTTTACAATGTCAGGATATTCCTATTATTAACAAGTTTAATTTGTTGTTGTACACCAGTATTTAACGACTATTTTTTCTTTGTAAGTGGTTTGAAAGATAGTATATTTGTCTTCTGAAAAAGAACAAACTCAATTCTCTAATGCAGTTACCTCGCCAGCTAAACATATCCTGAGGCTGCTCTGGCAAAGGGCTGTAAAAGATTGGTATTGATATTCTGTGGCATTCAAATTGTCAAGCTTCCAACAGGAGGAAGAACATTTAGAAAACCTGGCCATGTGGCAGCTAATTACACCATTATAAACTAAATTTACAACAGGTGACTTGTATGCATTGACAACAAGCACCCAAGCTTTTCTTCGATTATTTTTTCATAAACTGAGAGGCAAAAGTAGCACTCATTATGCGATACATCAGTGCAGGTATCTTGGAAGTATTACACGAATCCTACATAATTTTCGTCATCTGACATACCACTTTGGGGGGCTTATTTATTTTCATAGAACTCATATTTAGTGTATTCTTTGTGTTCTATGATTTTTTAAGCTGGAGACTCATTGAAGCCACTAGAATGTGACTAAGGGCGATGACATACTAGCCCCACACTAAAGACTTCCAGAGCTTCCTTCAGTGAAGCATTCTATATGTCTAAGTGTGCAACACACAACTGGTCTTTAAATCCGAAGTCAGATTTGCATATTTTTGCCCTTTAAAACTTGCCAAGTGTCTAGGACAACGTGTGCTTTATATTCAGACATGATCCATGTGTCACTGACAGCAATGATCCAAGGAACAATGGAAATTTCCTGGTACATATTATAAGCTGTTGTTTGCCATCTTGGCTAGATAATCCTGCCTCATTTATTGGAGAGCCATTTCAGCCACACTGTCAACAGCAGAGGAGGATCAGGTCACCTTTGCCTAGAATATTATGTAAAAGCTGTCAAATGTTCAGGATTGGAAGCACATTAAATGTTCTGTAAGATTTCAGGCATACCAATATTCGTGAAGAAGATTTAATGGTACTGTCATCATCATTCTGCCTTAGATTTCTCCACTTTTGTTCTAAAACCTTGTAATAGTATGACCCAAATTTTATTACAGCCGGTTCTTTGCAGAAGAGGAACAGATGTTGGCAGGTTTATCTGCTTACTCTTATAAATGTTGAAACAGGCACATTTTAAAATAAAAAATGGCCTAATCTGTCTTATTATCTTTCAAAATTAAATATGCACTCCCTTTATTTTCCAAGTCATACAATCCCAGTATATCAACACAGACTTTTCATATTTGGAGAACCAGTTTATTAAAAGCCACAATAAATTTAATAGGGAATTTTTTATTATGGTATCCATTATAAAAAGCATATCTCTCAAGCAAGACTCCAGCCATTTCTTTTGGAGTGTATTTACTTTTACAGTTGTCAACATTTTATTATAGTATTAAGAGATAATTGCTCTTACTTACTGTACAATGCGATGCAGGCAAACAGATACTGGCAGCCCCTGAACATCCCAAGTAATAAATTGTGTTTTTAAAAAAGTATTTCAAGGTTAGCATCTCATTGGTGCCTAATGCTAAGTTATTGCTGTAGCAAGACTTCTACACGTCTTGGATCAGATTTAGGCGCTTTCTCATCTTTTTGAAAAGAAATCAGTGAGGACGTGGATGAGTGTCACAATGAATTTTGTCCTTGATGTGGCAAGATGCCAAAGTGCCCTTTCTTTCTCCCTTCCAGCTCTGCTATTCTTTCCTTCATCCTTCCACTTACCCGTCCCCACCATCATCTACATCCACAGAACCCTTTAAATTTAGGGCACTGAGCATGTACTATATTACAGGAAATATCCAAGGTTCAGTTCTGATTGTCATTCTTCATGATAACATGAAATTCAGCACATATGCCATATTCTTTCCAAATTCCAGAGAAAAATAAGCCTGGAGTCAAGTCTCATTCCTGGCTTACACCTTAGGTCTTTTGCTTAATCCCTTATTTCAAATGGTAACTTGATATTCTTGAATGAGTTACCGAGTCGGACACTGCACTTTGTTCTGGCAGGGACCTTTCTCAAATGCAAACAAAACTCACAGGCATGGAGGATCTGGTACACATTTTAAATTCCCAGATATATATTTAAAAGCTCTACATATTGGCTTTTTAAAACAAAAGCCATCAAAAATCAATTTTTCCAAATATAGAAATGTTTTAAATACAATTTATTGACTTTAAAAAAATATCTAAAACTTCATCTTAGAAGGAAATATTTAAGACATCTGCAAGGCATCTTTCCAGATTGGAGCAGAGCTCTAGTGTGTGTGTGTGTGGGGGGGGGGGGGTTGCGATTTGGCTAATGGGAAGGGGAGAAGACCAAGGATTCTGAAGCCCGGGTCACAATTCAGAGATCACCACTGGAACAGTTAGAGGACTGGGCCCCGGGAAAGGTGGGGGCCACAGCATGGCCATACTATGTGTCATCCAATCACACTTCTCACCTTTTCCGTTCTGTTCCTGTCCTTGAATATGCATTCTCTATCAAGCTAATTTATTAATTTTGTTGCAGTGTTTAGGGAGCAAAGGAACAACCATTCCTCTTTGTCTACCTATGTGTTTTGGTTTTCTCATACATCATTTTAAAGCTTTTTTTTTTTTTTACTAAATTTGTTTTTTACTGATATATAAAACATAAACATTATACACATGGTAGGGTATCATGTGCTGTTTCCATACATCTATATAATATATGTTTAAATCAGGTCACACCTATCTATCTCTTCAAATATTTATCTTTTCCTTTTGGTGAAAATATTACAAATCCTTTTTTCCAGCTTTTTGAGATATTTAGCACATAACTGCTATCTAGCCATCCTACTGTGCGATAGTATACCAACACTTCTTACTCTTAACACACCATAACCCACTGATTAGCCTCTCCACCCCCTCCTCCTCCATACTCTCCCTAGCACCTGATAATCACCAGTCTATTCTCAGCTTCTTTGAGATTGCACACCATTTTAAATGTAGGACTTTCCTTTATTATTAAGACAGCATTTCGGTGTTATACAATGAGCACTGCTCTGTAAGTAAAGAAACCTTTGCCTTATATGTTCTTCTGAGTCTGTGGCTCAATGAGACCTCAGCTCTCTGGTGCTTTATAACCTCTCATGGAAAATGGAGGGGTAGACCAAAGACCTGGGGGTCCTGTCCAGCACCTCTGACCCATGCTCCTTAATCAACACTAAACTAAATGCTTTTTAAATAATATTTTAAAACTCAAATCTGATATCTTTTTTAAAGGTAGAACCATCCCAAATGATTTTGTATCAATTTTGTCTTCAACAAATGTATACTGATGCATCAACGCACCCCAACAAATAGAAGCCCAAACTAGGTCTAGAATGACTGGAGTCCATTGTTTCTCCATCACTCACCCTAAGAAATTTCCTATCCCTCCCTTTGGAAAATTAGAATTGTTTGGGAGCAGGAGAATCTTCAATTCCCCTACTTCTGGATTCATAGGATAAGGATGAAGAAAAAAAAATGCAGTGGTAATTGGGTCCTGAAAATAAATAAACCCAGCATGATGGCAAGTGCTCATGAGCAGTGGAGAAAAGTGAGAAGCTCGTGTTCTCTCCAGATTGCTGGAGTCCTCTGGTGCAGCTACTCTTTATCAGGTACATTCCTGGCTATTCATTGTGTTTGCTTTCCACACAGTTGAATTCTATTTCTCCTGGATGAATATCAGCTATGATACTAAAAATACACCTGACTTTCCAGAGGCAGAAGGCTTGGAGATTCTTGCCGGCTTGAGAGATCTGTGGAATTTTTGAAAGTGTCTTTTGTAGTTGTTTTTCTACTATCTGCTAGCCAAGGCCTTCCTTGACTCTGGGAGCCTCTTGCTCCCTAGACAGCCAGGGGAACCTCTCCAGGTCAGCCTACAAAATGCGAGGGATGGTTTCTCTGGCAGTGCTCAGAGTTCACTGAGGCCATACAGGGCCAAGAAGAAAAGAAACTCCTCACAGCTGTGCCCACTTAATTGCTCAGCAAGAAAGAAATCACAAAATTCACAGGAGCACAGGAGTGCCTGCATGGGTGGATTTTTCATGTCTTAGTGAACCTTTGTATCTCATTTCTCCCCCAGTCTTCAAGTTTTCTTCTCTCAGATCCACGATTTCTCTTTTCTTGTTCAAACTATTTCCTGGAACTCTTGCAAAAAACCAATGGAAGAAGACACTTGAACATCTTCCAGCTCCTTCCTTGACAAAAGTTAAAAGACAGGGAGAAAGCAAGGTCACCTCCAGTTCGCCTCAGTCGGCCCCAGTCCTTCTCTGTCTTCCTTCCTTCCCTTCCTTCCTTCCATCCTTCCGTCCTCCTTTCCTTCCCTTCTTTCTTAAATATTTTAAGAAGTTCACAAGTTAATCCTTGTTATGATGTCATATGTGAAAGTAGAAATTCATAGGAAAGTTATCATGTGTCTCATCTACCTCTCTCATGGAAATCTTAGTATCCACAGCCATTGGGAAAGTCCCCTCTCTGAGCACGTCACAGGTCAGGCCAGGCTGCCACTGCCAGCAGTAGGTAATGCTGTATTCAAAGAACCGTTTTAAGGACTTTCACCCTTTAACCTTCATGTTAAAATTGTCCCCACTTTACAGGTAAGAAAAATGAGACCCAGAGAGGTCAAATGACTTTGCCAAGCTCTTACAGCAAGCAGAGTCAAGATATGACAGGAAAGGTCTTCACTATTAACACTACATTCAGATTCCATCTGCAGTCCTTATTTGTCTTTCATCTGAAATTCTTAAAGCTAGTAGCCATTTACTGATTATCCAAATACTACAAAGATCCCAAGAGGGATTCCCTGAGTTCTTATCATTTAAAATAAAGGTTGATAACATTTTTCATAGACTACCAAAAATAGAGTTGAGTAGACGTTGTTGTTTGTTTGAAACAGTCTTGGCTGGTATCTGATATCTCAAATCTTTTTCATTCTCAAAAATGCTCTGGTTCATATAATAAATTATGTGACTACCCTGAATTGAAACAAAATTTATATTTGGAATGACAAAGAATAGATTGCCACTTTGACCATTGGATTTCAGTTTTTGAGAAATGGGGCCTCTTTGGATTTTATCAAATTTCTGATTCTGAATTCTGCTTTGGAGCCAGATACACTACTCCTCCCATGTGAAGTGACTGTATTCTTATGATTTTGGAGTTGAGGTGATTGCCTCTCTCTTTGCAAAGCTGGATGTTTTATTTATACTGTCTTTGATGTAGGGAAGCTTATAAAAGGGGCTGAAGTATATATTTTTTCCCATTGTTGTCTTATTTCTTTCCTTAAGGATGAGTTGTCCACTGAGGTGAAGGAAGTGGCTTCAAGATAAATAATTGAGAGTTGGCTCCAGAATGTATAAGAAAACTGAAGCTATGGAACACAAAGCTATGAATACAGACCCTCATACTTGAAATACATGAGAAAAGGAGAAAAAGAAAATTTGAAAACTTATGATAATAATTTGAATTTAATATGAAGAACAAGACAGCCAGAGAAAAATGTGATGAAAATGAAGTCAAAGGAGATGATTGGAAAGGTCACTGACTGGCAGAATTTCTGGTGGATTAGAAGAGAGAGGTTGAAATTGAAGGGAAAAGAAGGTCAGAAATATGGGCATCTTCAAGAATTTATGAGATGTGTTTCCACAATTAATTAAATTTGTTATTAGTCTCTGAATGCAATGGTAGAATGAAACCCAGATTAAAAACCAAGTTGAAGAATTTTATGAAAGATGAACATAAATGTAACCTTAAAAGATGATAAACAATATGGGCAAAGGGATTGGAGATCCTTTACCGTCCTCTGAAATAGAGCTTCATCTATTTCAGTGTTGTTTGGAGGAGACAAAGACTTCAGGCTAGGCATGTAGTAAACTATCTCAGGAATCAGAATCTGTGAGCCTATAGGAATCCTCTGGCCCGGATATCAACTGAAGTGAGCAACTGCCCAAGGTCTAGGAGACAAACGAAACAGGGAATCTAAAGCATTAATATAATCTAAGCTATTAAGATGCAACCACATCCTCACATTCCACCCTCCAATTGCAGATTCTACCTCAGTATATAATGTTTTCTTATGTATTTGCTTTTTCTTGCAGATCTATAAGCTTATGCAAGCAAGTACCTTGAGTTTTAATTTTTAAAATTTATTTCAAGGCCTTAGTACTGCATCTTGAAAATAAAAATAGAGAAGTTAAAGAATGAGGTTACGTATCACCTTTTTCAAACTCAAAATTGTGACCTGAAAAATAAGATATCTAAAATTTTATGACATTCTATTTATCATATACCCATGTGTTCATTAGCTTTTCATTACTGAGATAATGACTTGATAACTACTTGATAATCACTGAGATGATAACCAGACATTGTTGGTGGGATTACAAACTAGTGCAACCATTTTGGAAAACAGTATGGAGGATCCTCAGATGAATGGGAATGAACCTACATTATGACCCAGCAATACTACTTTTGGGTATCTACCCAAAAGAATGGAAACCAAACTATCAGACTGATGCATGTACATCTATGTTTATAGCTGCACAATTCACAATAGCCAAACTATGGAAGTAGCCAAGATGTCCATCGACAGATGAATGGATTACAAAACTATGGGATATGTACACAATGGAATTTTACTCAGCCATAAAGAAGAACAAAATCATGTTATTTGCAGGGAAGTGGATGCAACTGGAAAACATTATGTTAAGTGAGATTAGCCAGTCACAAAGAGTAAAGAAGCATATGTTCTCCCTAATATGCAGATGTTAG
>PVLC010025666.1:0-23454 GCA_004027655.1 Graphiurus murinus | reverse complement strand
TAGAAAATTTCTAAGGTCTATTTCAACCTAAGATGTTAAGACCCTGGTACATGTTCTCAAATGCACACTGCTTATAGATGGAAATATGCACACTCTAAAATATCTCTAGAATGAAAAGCAAGACTTGAATACCAGCCCAAAACAGCAAAGTAGTATGCTTTGAAGAGAGTAGAAACATGGCTCAACTAGGTGCTCAAATGTCAATCAATCTCTCCCCCCCCCCCCATATGTATGTATTGGGCACTAAGTTGCTGAGGCAGAATGATTCTCCTGTCTCAGTCTCCCAAGTACTAGGATTACAGACTTGAGCCACCACACCTGGCTTATAGAAGCCTTATTAAATATCAAATTATAAATGCTCAGAAACTTTTGAGAAGGACAAAAAAACAACTCACAAATACTGGATAACAATTATGCCCAGTGACAAGGAAATTAAAGAAGTAATTACAGATCAAAGTTTTGCTGCTTTTTTTTAAAAGCAATTATGTCATGTAGATTGCTATTTGGAAAGAATGAGACAAGAAAGATCACTAAATACCAGTTAAGCTGTAATGTTGCTTTGTGATACTTTAGAAAAGTAATAAATTAGGAATGTATGAGTTTCCCTACTTTTACGAGTTATTTCCCTGAATGGACACTTAAAATCCCAGATTAGACAGTCCTCACTTTTTTGGCATATATTAACATGTCACTTCACTTAGTTTACATAGGAAGGAAGAGAGAGGAGGTAGTTCTGTCTATTTATTCTTAAAAACTCTTAGAAATTCACTTCTCTAACAACATGCCCACGATCCTTACTGGATCATCACTCATACTCTTCAGAATACTTTGCCTCTAGGCAGCCTTAATATTCCTAATATTAAAGAACAGTCAACAAAAGGTCCAGATCTAAAGTTCCTCCTAAATTTCATCTAAATGAAATTCTTGGCAATGGATTACAATATAGATATGGCAGTTTTTTGTTTTTTTGTGTTTTTTTGTGGTACTAGGGATTGAACTCAGGGGCGTTCTACCTCCGAGCTATACCCCCAGCCCTATTTTTTATTCTTTATTTTGAAACCAGGTCTCACTAAGTTGAGGAGTGCCTCACTAGGTAGCTGAGGCTGGCCTCGAACCTGGATCCTCCGGTCTCAGCCTCCTGAATGCTGGGATTACAAGTGTGTGCCACCATGCCCGGCTTGATATGGCAGTTTTTGAAAAATGTAATTTAAAACTGTGACAACTATATCCCCATTTTAACAGAACCAGAGCACAACGGGTCTCCAGAAATGTTTTTAGTGAATTAGTGCTGATTCTTACTATTACAATCATTTAATCAGATTTGCAATTGAGTCAATTGTTCTTTTATATGCTTTATGTTCTTGTGATGTTAAGATGCCTAAGTCACTGACACTGAGTTAGGCATTTAGTCACATCACACCTGTACTTTGTCTTTGCATATATTTCATCTTTGATTTCTTTTACTAGGTAGTGGTGTACAACCATGAAATTGCTCTTGACTTTCATAGTCTAACATTACATAATGCTATACAGTATAATACTACATAAAAGCAGGGCCTGGTGGCACACGCTTGTAATCCCAGTACTTGGAAGGCTGAAACTGGAGGATCCGAGTTCGTAGCCAACCTCAGCTACTTAATGAGGTTCTCTGCAACTTGTTGAGACCCTGTTACAAAATAAAGAATAAAAAAATAGGACTTGGGATAGAGCTCGGAGGTAGAATGCCCCTGGGCTCGATCCCCAGTATAACACAAAAAATAAATAAATAAAAATTAAAAAATACATAAAAGTAAACATAGCTAGTACTTAGAGTATAAAAATAAGAATCACAGATTTGGGGGAAAAATCATACTAGGAAAGAGTAAACAATTAAAATGTTGCTAGAGGATTAAAGTCGGTTTTCTATAATCTAGATTTATGAAAGTTATTTGAAGAACATAAATTCTTTTACCTGCTCTGGAAAAAGATCATCTTAATGAAGTATGATAAATTATCAATAATAACTGGGCATGGTGGTTCATGCTTGTAATCCAAGTACTTGGAAGGCTGAGACAGGATGTTAGTAGCTTTGAGAACAGGCTCAGCAACTTAGTGAGAGCCTGTTTCAAAATAAAAAATTAAAGAGGGCTGAGAGTATAGCTCAGAGGCAGAATGTCTCTGGGTTAGCAACATGTGTTAGGACTATGCCTGCTCTTGCTACTCTATCTCACAGAAAGTACTCAGGTATTTTTCTTTTTCTGAATTTATTCCTCTTTAAATACTACTAAGAAAGTTTCTTTTATATTTACATCCTCAAGATCTAACCCACTGAAGACTTTCATCTTTTAGACTCACTTCCTTAGTAACATCTAACACTGTGGTTTTTAGACATTTCTCGTGGCCTTAGAGATGTTGTGTTGGCATTTATTTTAGATATTTCTAGAAGATCCTCTCTAGTTCCTTTCATCTTCCATGCATTTCTCTGTTCCAGGTTGACAATCAATGTGCATGTTCTCTTCCTGCCTGTATATTACGTGCTCCACAAAGAGCCGCTGAGAACTCACACTTGACAGGATTCATTGTCCCGCTGTACCCTGGACCCTGGCAGTCAGGGACATCCTTTGAAACACATTTACTGGGTCTCTCTATCTCTCTGTGCCTTCCCCGTTATCAGTCTACAAGCTAAAAGAAAGCACTTTAAAAAACCATGGTGAAATTGCACCCATTCGGTTGTTTAGAATGAAATCAAGAAACATCCTTCTTCCTTCTCCCTAGAGAAAATTAGGAGTCTGAATGTTGATATTCTCCCTGTAAATGATCTGACAACATTTAAAAGTATATTTGTGGTATAGGGTTAACAAAAAAGAGAAAGAAAGAAACCTAATCCTTGCCAATTATCTCCAGTTTCAATTATAAAATCAACCAAAGGGGGGAAAAAAAAGAAGGGGGGGCTTTTAGATTTTTTTTTTCTAAGGAAATGGGTAAAGCAAATTTTCTTTTCTTTTGCCTTTTCTAATTTGTCTTTGTGCTCTTGACCCAAGAAACTGTATCTGATTACCTATCTGTGAGAATAATAAACCTAAATTGATGACTGACATTTTAACAGACTGAACAGTAATATTTCACCACTAAAAGCTGGACAGCTTTCTAAGGGCTCTTTTCACAAGTGAGCTTTATAAATAACCAGTACATTGAGGATTTAATTATGAAATCAGAACGCTTGATTCATGACCCTCTTTTCAAAACGGAGCACCTCTTCATTCGCAGGCTTGTCTTAGAGAGTGCAATCAGGAGCACTTACTTTGTTTATTTCCCAGTCTTCCTCCAACTTTCCCACTGCCTCCGGGTCCTGAGTGGACTCTGTCACAGGAGAAGTGGCCTGCTCGTCTCCGTCTGGAAAAGAGAACTTTTCATTCTTTTCTGTGGGGCACGAGGATTTGAGAAGGCTGTTGAGGCAATTTTCAGTCTCTTGTTTAGCAGATTCAAGTCTGTCTTCTAATTCTTTTTGTTTACACTTCAGTGATTTTATATCATCTTTAATGATCTTCTGTCCCACTAAAGATGTATTTTGCTCGATGGATTTTGCTAGTGCTAAAATCTTCTTTACTGTGCCGTCTTGTAAACTGAGTCTGCTCTCCAGGTCCTATGAGTGTAGAAAAGATTGTTATAAAAAGTAGCTCAATTCAATTATCAGAAGAGTGGACTTTTGTAAGTCACAGAGTATTTTTTTCATTAGTGGAAATTATATACTATAAAAGCATATCAAGCCAGGTATAGTGGCACACACCTGTAACCCTACTACTTGGGAGGCTGAGACAGGTGGTGGCTCATAGGTTTGAGGATAGCCTCAGTAATGCAATGAGATTCTCAGCACCTGTTTTAAAATAAAAAATAAAATAGGGCTGGGGGGTAGGGGTAAAGTTCTGACATAGAATACCCCCTGGGTTCAATCCCTAGTACAACACACATACAGCGTATGAATACGTATCAAAAACAGAAACGGGCAAAATTTAAACTATTGTGGCATTACACATCTAATTCTCCAACAGATTTTAAGAAATGAGGAGGTTTGCAACAAATACTGCAAGAAAATGTCCACAGCATGGTTCATAAAACATAGGAGGCATTGAATAAATATTTGTGGAATATATTTTGTTCAAATATATAGTCTTTTCATCACAATTCAAACATAATAATAACGAATGACTGCCGTGTTCAAAGCATTAAAAATAATTAAAAAATTAACTTAGAATGTGCCAAGATGAATCTTCTGCTAATATTTAAAATTCAGAGCAAAATATCGGGGGTGATGAGAAATCAATCTATCTGCTTTCTTATCTTAAACACACAATAATTCAATATTTACTAAATACATGAATGAAGTTGATTTGAAAGTTCTAGACTCAAAAGGAACTTGAAGTACTACAGAAGCCACTGATGTTATTGTTGAAACAGAATAAGCCTGATAGATACAATGTAGACTATATAGTCACTACCTAATGGGCCATAGGATTCATCCATTCATTCAACTAACAGTCAAGTACTAGGATAGGTTCGAAGTTACCTGAATGAGTAAACAGTGCCTTCAAGTTCCTTAGTCTAGTGGTACAGATGCAGATAAAGATAATTACAATAGAGTGTGAAAGATCAACATTGGCAACACACAGGCCATTGAAAAATAAAGCTAGAGGAAAGGGGGTTTGCATTTTAGAAAGATGCAGAGCCACCATGGGAAATATGCAATGGAGCAGTGATCGTACAGACAAGGAGCCCATGCAGAAGTCTAATGCAAGCCGGGCGTGGTGGCGCACGCTTGTAATCCCAGCATTTGGGAGACTGAGACCAGAGGATCCAGGTTCGCGGCCAGCCTCAGCTACCTAGTGAGGCACTCCGCAGCTTAGTGAGACTCGGTTTCAAAATAAAGAATAAAAAAATAGGGCTGGGGGTGTAGCTCGGAGGTAGAATGCCCCTGAGTTCAATCTCCAGTACCGCAAAAAAAAAAAGAAGTCTAATGCAGGAATCTATGAGATGAGGGCTGGCTCTGGAGCAGCTACAGTGAGCTGATGGTAGGGAAAATCATAGATACTCCAGAGGTGACGGAGACGGCACTTGACATCTGCCTAGACTGGGGAGTGGAGTTCAGGAAAGGACATCAAATTTTGGAGTTGGAAGCTTAAAGATGGCAAAGATATTTACCAAATTAGAGAAAAAAGCATACTCCTTGATAGGCAGCAGGGGGACAGAGACAATGAAGTGTTTTATTCAATTGTCGACACACTGACCTGCAAATAATTATGAGACATTCAAGCAGCGATGTCTACTGGGAAGAAAGAAATAGCCCTCACTGGATGGAGGCCAGAAGATGTGAGCAGGAGGCCCCCACTCTGTCATTTGCCTTTGTGGCCCTGTGAGTCCCTCACCTCTCCAGAACTCAGCCTATCATGTGTAAAACAAGAAGCCTGAACTTGCTCCTAAGGTCCCTTTTAGCTACAGCAAAAGGCTGTGTCTTAATTTGTAAACAAGAGTCTACAGCTCCTAGAAGAAAAGTTCATGTCTTATACTTTTCTCAGTATCTGCGGCACCCACACAGCACCGGACACACAAAGGGTCCCCAATAGTTGCTGCAGTGTCACTGCTAAAATGGGAGGCAGCCCTGTCTCTGTGTCCATCTACTGTAGAAGAGAACTCTTACTTGATTCCATGCCCCTAAGTGAAAGAGATGACAAATTCCCCAGCTCATGCGGCAGTGCTGTGGCACAAGCCACTCCCCATGAGTTCTCCAGTCAAGGAACCAAGAAAGAAGTCACTGACAAAATGGTTCACTTGCTCTTCTTATAGAGGACACCACTTGGGCCCGTCATGAGGCTGCAAACAGTGAGAATTCAGGATGTGTTTTGAAGATGTGGGTAACGGGCTGCAAGCCTCACTGTAAAAAGTTGGTTGTTCCAGAAGTGAAGATGATAATCTTACAGGCTCTCCAGTCAGGGAGAGCTCTAATTAACTGTGAGAATGAAAACTAGTAAGGCAAAAATCACACTTCCATCTATCCGTGAAGAATGCTAAATTGAAGCATTTCCCCTGAGGTCTTGCTATGCTGAATTTATCCTACGGCTCCTCAGTGTCCCCCCCGGAATCACTATGTTGTCTCTGAAACCAAGATATCCATGAGCTACAGACTAGTCATCGGTAGAATTATCTCCAAGGGCCCAGTGAGTCAGGATACAGATCAAATTCAATTACAAAATTATTTGGCCACAAAGGAAGAATTCTCCCATTTTCATGTGACTGCTCAGAGCTTTAATTATTTGAGTCACCTGACTAGCACTCAAATTTCTGACTGAAGGCACTAATTAGTCAACTTCTTTTTTTTTTTTTTTTGCGGTACTGGGGATTGAACTCAGGGGCATTCTATCTCCAAGCTACACCCCCAGCCCTATTTTGTATTCTTTATTTTGAAACCGAGTCTCACTAAGTTGCGGAGTGCCTCACTAGGTAGCTGAAGCTGGCCGAGCTCCAGTCTCAGCCTCCCGGATGCTGGGATTACAAACGTGCGCCACCACGCCCGGCTCTAATTAGTCAACTTCTAATGAATACTAATTATTTTTTTAAAAAGTCTATTGTGTCTGAACATTGTTGAATACCTGCAGCTTTTGCAGTCTGTCCTCAAGGGCTATTGAATCCACAGGCATATCAGGAAAACTGCCAAATTCCTTGGAGAAATTGTCCAACGTGGTATTCAGGTCTGTGATGCAAACCTGGTATGATTCGTGTTCTTGAACATGACCTTCCAATTTTTGCACAGAATCCTAAAAATAAAGCCAGTGACAAGTTACAAATTACTTGTCTAAGTTTTTTCAATCAGAAAATAACTATACCATTCATAAGCATTTGTTTTACAAGGTTTCATCTTAAAATAGGAGTATGTCCATAACTTATTCAGAGTTCTTAATTAAAGATCTTGGCATCTGAGATATTGCATTGCAAAATCTCGACCTGCCTCCAAAAATCACTCATTAAAAATATTTGTTCTTCTCATACTTTCTTGCTTTCAGTTCCCTCAAGAAGACAATGCATTTGTCAAGAGATTTACAAAATGCAATATCTATAAATTATATCATTCAATCACAAAAATACATAATAAACTGGGTTCCTTAATTATCTGTCACTTTAAAACCAAGAATTCACACTTGGAAATGAGATTAACCCAACCCAAGGTTCCTTTCCTAAGAATCAAACTCAAATCTTGTATGTTAGGAAAAAGTAATCCTAACTCAAGAGCAAAACCATCTTCAGGTTCCCTCCCTAGGATAAGAAAATAAGATGACCACACCTGATCAGAAAAGCAGCAACTATTAAACTAAACAACATACAGACAAGCAGGTGTATGTAACCCCTGCCCAACTCCTAATGTCTGGATATGCAGGATTTCTTTCCTAGGTAATCCTAACATTGAACCTTTCAGTATGCAAAAAATTATAAATAGTTCTGTTCAGGTGTGGGGGCGCATGCCTATAATTCCAGGACTTGGTTAGGTTGAGACAGGAGGACTGCAGGTTTATTGTTAGCCTCAGCAACTCAGCAAAATCTTCCACAACTTAGTGAGACTCTATGTCAAAATAAAAAATAAAAATGGCTGGGGTGTGGTGTGGAGGTAGAATGTCCCTGGGTTCAATCTACAATACCATTCCCACCACAAAAAGAAATAAATACAAATACACACACACACACACACACACACACACACACACACACACACAATTTCTATTTAAAAATATATCCTTCATGAAAAGCTAATAATTTACCAATTTACAACTTTTTTTTTAACTGCAGGTCATGAGGAAAGATCCAAGGGAGTCGTACTGTTAAGAAGGTGGATACATTAATGCCAGTCTCAATATCATGTACTGGGAGGGGGAGGAGCCAGGCGGAAGCTCACCAAGCACTGTGTGCATGTATGTCCCCATCACTCTGAACTTCATTATGATGTGAGACTATAATACACCAATAGGAGTATTTTTTAAAAGGATACAAGGGAACTAATATAAACGACTACGATGGATGAATGGATGGATGGACAAATGGAGGGATAACAGAGACACTGTCATTTTCACAGAGATGCTGAGAATCAGAACCCATCCAACCCCTAAAGAGGGGAACTTCGAAAAGAGGAAATAATACCATCATCAAATAATATATAGTGGGTTCCTCTAGCAAACCTGAGTGGAGTGAGTTAGAATTTTCATGTAAAAATAACAAATTAAATTTTGAAAACTTTGGGTTTAATAGAATGACAGCCAAAACAAAAACAAAAAACAAAACAAACAACAAAACCTTGCAGTTCCACATATGAATCTCGCATGGTAACTGCTGCAATCATGTAAAACGTATGTATCTCCTTCACCTGGAGTTGCTGAAGAAGACTCTCATGTAGATGTTTTATTTCTAGCCATGGCTCTTCACTGAAGCTAGGATTTTTAGTGCACTCCAAGAGGTAATTTCCTTGAGATTTTAACTCCTTTAGCAAGGATGTCAAATCTTGGGCTTTCTGCAGGAATTTCTTATAAATTTTTAACTGGGCTTTCTTCTCTGGCAGACCAGGCTGCAGAGCAAAGCCTGCCTCTTGTTTCTTCCTCAGGTCTGTGAGCATTAGTCTCAAGTCCTCCTTACTTTCCAAATACTTTTCTCCTTCTTGTAGAAGCTTTTCTTGATGGCTAAATTCCACCAAATATTTTATAAATGCAAGGACAAAAAAATAGACAGGCATTATGCATACTATAGTCCAGTATACATTATCCTAAACAGCATTAAAATAGCACTAACACACATTATTCCTGGAGACTGTTTGGCACTGTAACATTCTAAAGAGCACTAAGAAGCAATCAAGTTCCTCAGCTGGGCATGGTAGTACATGCCTATAATCCTAGTATTTGGGAGGCTGAGTTAAGAGGACTGTAGATTTGAAACCAGCCTCAGCAACTTAGTGAGACTATCAGCAATTTAGTGAGACCATGTTTCCAAATAAAAAATAAAATAGGGCTAGGGGTATAGCTTGGAGATAGAATGCCCCTGGGTTCAATCCCCAGCAACCCCTACCCCTCAAAAAAAAAAAGAATCAAGTTCCTTAATTATCTCAAAAAGCAAGACAAATTATTTGAGTATTACTAATATGTATTTTTTGTTACATAGTTTGACTAGAGAACATTAATACTATAGATTTCAAACTAATCCCAAGTTTTTATTACACTCAAATCTAATTACAATATCTGATATTTTACTTTCTTATCTAAGTAAAATAAGAATTCAGTATATTAATTAACTAACTGGCCTATGCTGTTTTTTCTTTTTTTGGTACTGAGGATTGAACCCAGGAACATTCTACCTCCAGTGTATACCCCCAGCCATTTTTTATTTTATTTGTTTTTTTTTTATTTTGGAACAGGGTCTCACTAAGTTGCTGAGGTTTACCTTAAACCTGTGATTCTCCTGTGTCAGCCTCCCAAGTGCTGGGATTACAGGCATGTATCACCATGCCCAGCTAACTGGCTTATGCTTTTTATAATTTAAATTTAGTTGTGAGCCAGGTATGGTGGCACATGCCTGTAACCCTAGTACTTGGGAGGCTGAGACAGGAAGATCACAGGATCGAGGCCAGTCTTAGCAACTTAGCAAGACCATGTTTCAATACAAAAAATAAAATAGAGCTGAGGGTGTTGCTTAGAGGAAGAATGCCCATGGGTTCAATCTCCAGTACCAAAACAAAATTTTGTTTTAGTTATTATCTGATTAGCTCCTTAAAAAACACAAGATTCATATTTCAAACATAAAATGTACCATTTAAGACATAAGAATTTTCTCTGTAAACATGCCCATAGGATTCAGCAAACAGTTATCAATGTTTATACTTTAAGAATTTCTTAGAAAAAATATAAAGCATTCATTATGTATAGGGATGGGGTGAAGATGCTGAGGTTGTGCTGGGGGGAGGGGACTCGGTACAGAAATGGAGTGAAGGGGAATGGCAGACAGTGTGGACTTGTTTCCTAGAACCCCACAGGCCTACGCCCTAGCGACTCTAAACACTGCACAGAGCCATGAAGTAGCGTTTCGCATCTGATATGGAAAACCATTCCTCTTG
Organism: Graphiurus murinus; assembly: GCA_004027655.1. NCBI lineage: Eukaryota > Metazoa > Chordata > Mammalia > Rodentia > Gliridae > Graphiurus > Graphiurus murinus. The sequence continues at coordinate 13,340 of PVLC010025666.1, read as the reverse complement.
TGGGTGCCCCTGACACTACTGATTGTCTGTCCAATAGATAGGATATCCAAACACAGGCAGCAGACAAAACACACTTGTTATGGCTTCCCTGGGCAATGAATACTGATGCGAATGGAGAAGGCGCATGCCCTTTACCTTAGGTACGTGCTGGCTAAGTGGAGCGTGCCGGCCCACTGGCTGCTGATGTCAGTAAGGGTCTCCTGAGCCAGCGGGGCCTCGCCGCTCTCGGCTCCTCTCACGATGGTCTGTATTTTGGCGTCCCCTTCAGGCTTTAGCAAAATTATTTCCTGAAACAAATTTAAAAAGATCTTGCAAATTCATTTGCGTTGGTTAAGGATATTACATAGGATATCTTTTTATTTGCAAACTTTATGCTGAGAGTCTGACTGCAGAGTATGGGTCAAAATGAGCCTCTCGTATTTATGCATGCTCAAAAGACAAAGACATGTGAAAAGGCCTTCCCATCCCACAGAGTCGTTCTCAATAAACATTTGTCAGTCTGAGTGGATCCTGCTCCTGTTGACCTGTTGACTTTTAACCACCTTCTTGTTTTCATGTGCCAAAAATACCCAGGCAAATGCTCCTTCCTATGCACTTTTATTATTTATAGATGGAGAGTTAGGAAGCAACCTAAGCAAGACATTTTCATACATCCAAGAACAGACTTGGGGCTTCCCATAGGAAAATACATGTCCCTCACATCAACTCGCCTCTCCACCATGCCAATAATTCTTGGTTCCTGTTCTCATTCCCTTCTTTGCCCAGATAATTCAGTTCTTTCCTTCTTATAAAAACTACTCAAGATTTACTTTCTCTAAGAAAACTTTCAAACATAATCCCAAATGATACTGATGACTAAGTCCCAGCAGCCCTTCCAGCTCACAATTCTTGAGCATTTCTTCCTCTAACAAAGCTTTCTTTATTGCGAGTTTAATAAACATATGTGCTTCTGTGCCCTGTATTTCTGACAAGCAATGTTCACTGAATTTCCCTTGGATATAAAGAGGACTCAGGAAGTGTGAAACTTTTTTGTCCTCTGCACCAAATATCCAGGAAACCCTTTACAAAAATACATACCCACTCTGTTCTAGAAGACTACCTCCAGCCAGCCCTTGACATTGCCAGTGCCTCTGCTACAGAGACATATATTCTTTCTGTATCCTAGCAAATTCCTACTTGCTGTGGCTCTCATCTATTGTCTTTATTTCAATTCTTCTGCATGCAGTGAAGATGGCCTGGGCACTGCCCTCTCTCAAAGAGAGGAGATCCTCTCTCTCTCTCATATGTATTAAAATAATTTTAGACTCATCATAGCCCGTCTCTTTTGTAAGCTCAGTTATTTCAATTTCTTCAACCATTCCATAGTGATGCTATTTTTTTTTTTTTTTTTCGGTACTAGGGATTGAACTCAGGGGCGTTCTACCTCTGAGCTATACCCCCAGTCCTATTTTTATTCTTTATTTTGAAACTGGGTCTCACTAAGTTGCGGAGGGCCTCACTAGGTAGCTGAGGTTGGCCGAAAACCCAGATCTTCTGGTCTCAGCCTCCCAAATGCTGGGATTACAAGTGTGCGCCACCACGCCCAGCCATAGTGATATTATTAAGAAACAAGTCTTTGCAGTTTTCCTCTAAATCTTTTCAAAATTAGAGTTCACTCTGACCTCTCAAATTTAGTTTCCAGTTATACCTTTATTTTTTGGATTCTTTCCTCGAGTGGCATTTTGCCTTCGGATGAATTCAGAGCCATAAGGGACTCTTTAATCTCTTTTATCCAGTGGATGACATCATGCGTGAGGTCATTAAAGCTCTGGTCCCTGGAAGGTGGTAGCTGATCCTCTTCCTCAATTTCATGGAATTGTCTCAGTAATGTCTGGTATTGATCAAACAAATGTGTTGATTCGTTGATTATTTCTTCTTCCTCAGTAAGCCCGTGCTCCTTCAAAGAGTTGTTCAACTGGACCATCGATTCAAACTGTTCCCTGTAATTCCCAAATACCATCGAAAGTTTATAGGAGTCACCACTACACAATGGGAGAGATCATATTCCCAAGTAACACATTTCATATAAGATCATGATACCTCTTTTTGGTTAAAGCTTGGCAAAATTGCTCCATTTTCTCTCTGGATTCTTCCATTTCCTTCCATTTCTCTTCTTGATTAGTCAGCCACTTGCTCAGGTTTCTGCAAGCATCCTGCAGGCTAAAAGAACATGACACAGAATATAAAACACGTAAAAAATATTGGTACTGAAGAAAAGGATGGCACAAACCTTGTGAGTCAACCAGGTTTTTACTTTGTGTTTTTCAGAGAAAACTTGTAAAATACCAAAATCGGAACAACTGTCTGTCTTATAGTAGAATTCATTAAAGAAAGGTGTACAAATGTATCATAAAGAATAGGAAAAGGTCAGAAAGTATTTTTGGACTAAACCTGGAACCTTTGCCACTTTAGATAATTGGAAGAATTCCCCAAAGTTTTATATTCCTAGCATCAAACCTGAATTTAAAGGCACAGTCAGGGGCTAGAGGTATAGCTGAGTGGTACAGCACTTGTCTAGCATGTACAAGACCCTGGGTTCAATACCCAGTATCACATACACACACACAAAGTACTGTTGACCTCTGTATCTGTGAGTTTCACACCCATAGAGTCAACAACCACTGATCAAAAATATTTAAAACAAACAAAAAGCAAAATTGTGTCTGTACTGAATGTCTACAGACCTTTTTCTTTTCTTGTCATTATTCCCTAAACAACAGAACTAGGTAAATAGCTATGTAGATAGCAGCCCTTCCAGCTCACAATTACATAGCTATTTACATAGTCTTTACATTGTATTAAGTATAACAAGTAATCTACAAGGAATTTAAAGTATACAGGAGAATATGGATAGGTTATTTGCAAATACTGTACCTTTTTTTTTTTTTTGCAATACTGGGGATTGAACTCAGGGGCATTCTACCTCTGAGCTACACCCCTAGTCCTATTTTTTATTTTTATTTTGAAATAGGGTCTTACCAAGTTGTGGAAGGCCTCACTAAGTAGCTGATGCTGGCTGACAACCTGTGATCCACCTGTCTCAACCTCCCAAGTACTGGGATTACAAGCGTGCGCCACCATGCCCAGCTTCTATACCATTTTATATAAGCAATTTGAGCATCCATGGGCTTTGGTATTCATGGGGATTCTTGGAGCGATCCCTTGTAGACACTGAAGAATGGCTATATCTACCTTACCTATGAAATTTGTGTACTGTATATGGCAACTTACATTGCACTGAGGAAGAACACACTAAAAAATGACTAGAAAATGGTAGGAAATCCTAGGAAACAGTATCTATTACTTCCTACCTCAGTAGCTGCTGCAGGTGGTGGTCAAGTTCCTTTGCTCGGGCCTGGCATATAGACTCCATTTTCTCCAATTCAAATTCTTGACTCACAAGCCAGCTGCTCAGCTCCTTCACACGAGCTTTGGGCAGATGCTTCTTCACATGCTGCAGCACGGTGTCCACCTGCTGTATTTTACTGCTTCTTCCTTCCAGAGCCAAGAAATCCTGAGGAAAGACACAAAGCCTCCCACAGTCTACTGGCAAGTCTAAACAGCTACCCCCATGACACCTTTCCAAACGAGGACACATACACGCCACCTTCCTAACATCATGTAGAGAAGGAGAGTTATGAAGATGTGGCTAACTCCAATGGCAGGTGAACTACGGTAGTTGAGGACTGTGTGTGTGTACATCTGCATTTACCTCTGACTTTCTGGGAATTACATCAGGTCTTGAGGAGCAGGACAAAGAAAGCCACACCTCCACTCTTGGCTCCGCTCAACTTCTAAATAAATACTTGCTCCATCCTGACAATCAATATGCAAAACTAAACACAGTATTCTCCATGTGACCATGCCCAAACCAGAAGTTTTTCCTCTAATACTTGTGTTTCAAGGTTTGGGTATCAATTGAGGAGGCCTACAAAATGGGAAAAATTAAAGGTGGGGGAAAAAACTGGGACTTTAAAAAAAATAAGATGATTCTATTAATAAAGAATAATACCATCAAAGCACTGAATTACAAGAGAAAATTTAGTGCCGTTGGTAAGCTTGAGAACATTAAAGTACTAAATAATCTACCAAAGCTATCAAGATTTAAGGGTGCCAAAGGCATTCTAAATGCTTCTGTGCACCCTGCCAATTATTTCAAATTGTATTTCTGACCAGCAATGTAGTAAAGTTCAAGTGCAATTTTTAAGAAAAATATGGCTGGGGAAATAACTAAATTGAATGATCTTTGGATCTTAGTTAAGTCACTTACATATTTCCTCAGTAAATACAGAGTTTCAATATATTTGAAAAAAGCCCAACTTAAGTGGGAATATCATCTTGTGTGTGTGTGTGTGTGTGTGTGTGTGTGTGTGTGTGTGTGTGTCTATGTGTGGTGTTGGGGATTGAACCTAGGGGCATTCTACCTCTGAGCTACATCCCCAGCCCTTTTTAAATTCTTTATTTTGAAACAGGGTCTCACTAATTTGCAGAGCGCCTCACTATGTGGCTGAGACTGGCTGCGAACCTGTGATCCTCTTGTCTCAGCCTCCCAAGTACTGGGATTACAAGTGTGTACCACCACACTCGGCTAAGGGAATATCATCAGTAAGTGAAAGTAATTATTTTCCTTCCTACATAAATATAGTTCTATACTTCCAATATTTTAGTTTTTATAAATTTTGATTAACACATGTATATACATACATATATACATATCTTACAGAAAGTTTTTGTAGCTTTTGTTCCATACTCTTTTTTGTTTCTGATGATTCGAAACACTCCTTAAGGTTCATTTTAATGTTGCTGAACCAGTCATTAAAGTTCTTGCATTGATCTGCATGAAGTAAAAGAAAAAAATAAAGAAAACCTCTATTCATTTCAAACAGAACTGCATACACTTTGTTATGTGAGAGATTTTATAACCTTGTTCTCATACTACCAAGTGGTAATATATTCTGAAACCCAGCTTTGAGTGCTAATAAAGCCTAGAAAGTAATCTGGTGTACTGTCTACACCAAACCTTTTTTCCAAGTATCCAGAACATCCAAAGACTTGCAGGGGCACATCACAAGCGTGTCCCCACTTGTGTTCCCAGACTCACTGGCCACAGTGAGGTCAAACTTGACCTTGGTGACTTATCTTCATGAAGAGTTGGGGCTTGAAAAAAATATATATGCTATTTGTACCAGGTATTAATCAGTAAGTGTTTATCCCCAAACATTTTACCTGAATATTAGTATTTTCAATAGTTTGTGCAAGCCATCTCTAGATCAGGCATAGATTAGCTTTAGTGATCACAGTACCATACTCATACTTGAAGATTCCCAGGAACAAAGTAAGAGAAACATCACACTCACCATTCAGTAATGTAGAAAAGTGATCTTGCAAAACGCTTTTTTTGGTATTAAATAAGTCACTGACACTTTCATACTGCTTTTTCAATTCAGAGAGTTCAGGAGTGAGACAACCTATCTGATTCTCAAGTATAATCATGCTGTGTTTCTGCTGTAGAATTTGCTGTCGTATCTCCTATATATGTAAACAAACAAACAACTGCCATTAAATCTTACGATGGGCTCAGCTCATACAACATAGATGGGGTCTCAACTACTTTGAAAAAGTCTAGAAGATTTTTTTTTTTTTTTTTTTTTTTTTGCGATACTGGGTATGGAACCTGTGGGCATTCTACCTCTGAGCTACAGTCCCAGCCCTATTTTTTATTCTTTATTTTGAAACAGGGTCTCACTAAGCTGCGGAGTGCCTCACTAAGCAGCTGAGGCTGGCTGCGAACCCGGATCCTCCAGTCTCAGCGTCCCAAGTGTGCATCACCATGCCCGGCTTTCTAGAAGATTTTTAATTGAGTGGATTTGCTTTCACATTGCTAGTAAATGCAACTTAATATCAAAAAAATTACTGTCCACAAAGGTGGACATTTTCATGCTAAATATGCACAAACTGATTTTCATTTTCCCTCGTTTTTATTTGTTAACCACAAAAGGTCAAGACCATCAAAAATAAGTGTGAGAATAAGTCTGAACACCAGAAGATAAGCAGCTGGGAAGCACCTCAAGTTTGGTGAAGATTTCCAAGCTGTCAGAAGGAGACAGGGCTTTCAAGAGGGATTCCGTTATCCCAATCCGAGTCTTGGCTTGGTCCAGATCCTCCCTTAGCTCAGCTGTGCTGTCACTGAGCGACCAGCAGTTGGACTCTCCTGTGACACACTTTTTTATATCGTCCATCTTTTCCAAAACAGAGCGCTCCATGACCTGAAATCATGAAACATAGGAAGTGTTGAGTGACTCTTATTTCACAACAATCACCTTGCTAGACAGTAACTTGAAATTGCTTCCTTTCTTTTTTTTTTTTTTTTTTTTTTTTTTTTTTTTTCGGTACTGGGGATTGAACTCAGGGGCATTCTACCTCCGAGCTACACCCCCAGCCCTATTTTTTATTCTTTATTTTGAAACCGAGTCTCACCAAGTTGCAGAGTGCCTCACTAGGTAGCTGAGGCTGGCCGCGAACCTGGATCCTCCAGTCTCAGCCTCCCGAATGCTGGGATTACAAGCGTGCGCCACCACGCCCGGCTTTGAAATTGCTTCCTTTCAATGTGCAATAAATTCTCAATGCTCTACCTTGCTCTGTATCACTGATAAAATAACACGTGGAATGTTGCCTTTGAAAGACTAACTTGAAAAAACTGAAATTGCTATTGTGACTTTTTTTTCTTAAGAAGTTAGTTAGAATCATTCTCCCAAAACGAGTCTTATTTAACATACCAACTAAAGTGATATCTCATGGCATTCATGAAATAAAACATATTAGATGACATCAAAACATATAAAAAGTTTAATAGTCATCACTGATGATTTTTTATGTCCACAGCATCATGGGAAGCACTTTGTGTACAGAATACAGGCTTACAGAGGTTAAATAACTTGCTCAAGATCCCAGAGCTGGTAAGTGGTACAGGCAGGATGGACCCAGCAAGTCTGCCTCCTAAGCTCACACTTAACCACTATGCACCTGGAGCCAAAAAAATTGACACAAGTATTTCACACAACACAAAATCACACTTGGTGTCCTCCTCTTTCTCTGTCTAGCAGTTAATCAACCTAGGATCACTTGAGCTATATTCTCCTTCCTCCCCCCAAGACACTCGTGGGGAGCCACTGTCATTGTACATGGAAGCCTGGTCACCACTTAGCCTTCCATACCAGAAGCCTGGAAATAAGTGAGGGAAGAACAAAAGAATGCAACCATTATCATGGACCAAATATATCATCTATATCAACTAGTCAAAATTTGGTTGAGCCAGACGTAGTAATGCACGCCTGTAATCCCAGTACTTGGGAGGCTGAGAGAGAAGGATCACAGGTTCAAGGGCAGCCTCAGCAAATAGACTCTCAACAAACTAGTGAAGCTAAGTTTCCTTTTTTTTTTTTTTTTCCTTCAGAACTGGGGATTGAGCCCTGGGAATTCTACCTCTGAGCTACACCCCCAATCCTATTTTTTTTTTTTTTATTCTTTGTTGTGGAGGGTCTAAGTTGCTGAGACTGAGGCCAGCTGCGAATCTGAGATCCTCCTGTCTCTGTCTCCCAAGTACTGATTACAAGCGTGCACCACCACACCAGGCAAGACTGTTACTGTTTCAAAAATAAAAATAAAACAGGGCTGAGGGTATAGCTCAGAGGTAGAATGTCCCTGGGTTCAATCCACAGTACTACACACACACATGCACACACATACACACACACACACATTGGTTGGCCTTAACATAGAAATCTAACAAATAGTGATACTAATTTTATTCTTAGGATTTAGAGTGTTTGGTTAATAAGTACTATTTTAGAGGCTATAGAGGATTTTTAATCGGAACTTTTCAATATAAATTATCTTACCTGTAATTCAAGTGGTTTTTCACTACTTTGAAGCAAAAACTGTATTTCAGCCACTCTTCTAGAAAATTCTGAAGCTTGTTGTTCATAGACTTGTAACTCTTCCTAAAATACATAATTTGAAAGGAAAATATTTTTTGATACCTTATTTTCTGATACATATGATTACTATTGCTGATACTTAAATACTATAATAGAGGGAAGCATTCTCATTTTAAGACGAGAGAGAGGAGTAAGGCCTATGTCACAAGAACGCATGGCTTGCCTAAAGGCATAATTTCTTTTACATGCATATATATGCATATGTGTCTATATATATGTATCTACATATAATTATGAATGAACATATGCACAGACCCATAAAACACAGTGTTGGCAGAATTTGACCCACTGGCTGGCAGTTTATAATCCTTAACTTCAGGTTTTAAGTAATCTAAATTTGTTTCAAGACAAATTTAAAGGATTCTTAAGACATGTTTCATTTAACTGTCACTATAAACTACATTATGATATAAAACTATAATATAGCAATAAATGCATAAAAAAAAATAAGGCTGAGATGTGGTGGCACATGCTTATAATCCCCGTACTTGGGAGACTGAGATTGGAGGATGGAAGGTTCAAGGCCAGTCTCAACAACTTAGTGAGACCCTGTTTCAAAATAAAAAAAATAGGGTTAGGGATGTAGCTCAGAGGTAGAATGCCCCTGGGTTCAATCCCTAGTACCAAATTAATTAATTAATTAAGTAAAAATAAATAAAACCTCAAGAAAAGATATTTATACTTAGAGAATCATAATTTTACTTCATTATAATATATCTAGGAAACTAGAAATCATCACACACTTTACAAACTTTTCTCAAATGTATGAAAATAGATATGTAAATGAAGAAACAAAAATAATAGCAATAATTTCCAGGTGTGATGCCGCATGCTTGTAATCCCAATACCTGGGAGGCTGAGACAGGAGGATTGCAGGTTCGTGGCCAGCCGCAGATACTTAGTGAGGCCCTCTATGACTTAGTGAGACCCTGTTTCAAAATAAAGAATAAAAAAAATAGGGCTGCGGGTGTAGCTCGGAGTAGAATGCCCCTGGGTTCAACCCTTAGTACTAAAAAAAAAAGCAAGAATTAGGGATCAAAAGAGATGTGAAGCATTAGCTTTATGCACACATACAGTTTTATATTGTATTGATTCATGTAACTGTTAACATTTAGCTGCTGCTGTTTTCTCACCTAGCAAGGCAAGAATCTTATATGGTGTAGGCCAATAATGTGCAAACAAGTAATTAGAAAAATTCTTCCTAGAGTTAAAAAAGACAATTTTAACTTTTTCTAAATGCCAAAACCTGAGATTATTGTATAAAAAACTAGCTTTTTAAAAAAGCTCTATAAAGTCGGGCATGGTGGTGCATGCTTGTAATCCCAGTACTTGGGAGGCCGAGACAGAAAGGTCACAGGTTTGAGGGACAGTCTCAGAAACTTAGTGAGGCCCTCAGCAACTTAGTGAGACCCTGCTTTAAAATAAAAATTAAAATAGGGCTGGGGGTATAGCTTAGAGATAGTATGCCTCTGGGTTCAATCTCTAGCACCGAAATAAATAAATAAGTAAATAAATAAATGCTCTATAAAGATGCTAATACTCAGTGTTGTGTTTTTATTAATCTTTATGAGGGACTATTACATTCAAATAAAGAATGTTGTCCATAATCATGGTCTAGATCAGGTAACAAATTGTAGTCTAATGACTAATTTCCTGGGGTTTTTTTTGTGTGTGTGGTACTGGGGATTGAACTCAGGGGCATTCTACCTCCGAGCTACACCCCCAGCCCTACTTTTTTTATTCTTTATTTTGAAACCGAGTCTCACTAGGTAGTTGCGGAGTGCCTCACTAGGTAGCTGAGGCTGGCCTCGAACCCAGATCCTCTGGTCTCAGCCTCCCGAATGCTGGGATTACAAGCGTGCGCCACCACACCTGGCTTTAATTTCCTGTTTTTATAAATAAAGTTTTATTAGAAGCCAGCTGCCTGTAAGGATTTTTGCCTATCCATTTCATGCTGTAATAGGGTTTAGCAGTTGCAACAGAGAAAGAATTATCCATAAGCCTAAAATACTACATGGCCACTTAGGAAAGGTTTTGTATACCCTTGGGGTCTAGACTAACTACCTAGAAACAACATGTCTTTTTATCTATGTTGTTGAAACAAAAGCTACATTTTAATTAGCCATCTGTGAAAATAAGTATGTATTTTTCCCTATCCAAAGACATTTTATCTATGAACCCCCCTTGGGTATATGTGAACCCCAAATTAATGGTATCTACAAACAGCTTCCTGGATGTCAAAGGGAAGGGTAGGGTACAGGTCTCTTCCAGGGATAAATGAACAAAACATTTCTTTGTGATTTTTCTGTCCTTTTCCAAGAAAGCAAACTCAGTATTAAGATGTCACCTGTAAACAAACAAAGCACCCAGGTTACCTCTTGAATTACCTTCAGCCTTTCTCTGTTCTCTTCAGTCACTTGGGGTGACCTCACTTTCTGAAGGGCCTTTTCAATCCACTCATCAATGACATTTTTCAAGTTAAAAAGTTTGTCCCACAAAGACAGAGCTCGACCAAGATTTTCATAATAGTCTTCTGTCTTTTCATTTATCTAGCAAAATTTTAAAATAGAAGTATTATATGTCAGGGTAAAATGTATCAAAACCATTGTTTTAGTCAAACACTTGTTTAAAATGTGAGTTTACTATTACTGGCTAAATGATCTGCTTTATACGTCAACAAAAAAACATTGCTTTAACGTATCATCTAGTTCTTTTTCTAAAAGTTAAACTCATAGCTGACTGGTTATATCTTACATTCAATTGAAAGCAAGTCTTTTTAATTTCTAAATCACAGTTTTTCCTAAAGTTGCTTTAAAAAAAACCTAGATGAAAATATAATACAGAGAACTTCTTACTTTGGTACTCATAAAAAAAAAAAAAAAAACTCTATTATTATTCAACAAAAAATATATTAAGTCTATAGCTGAACACCAATATCCTGTATATAAGTGAATAAATTAGCTAAATTATTTATTTACTTTGGTACTAGGGATTGAACCCAGGGGCATTCTATCTCTGAGCTACAACCCCAGCACTATTTTATTTTTTATTTTGAAACAGGGTTTCACTAAGTTGCAGAGGGCCTCACTATGCTGCTGAGGCTGGCTGCCAACCTGCAAACCTCCTGTCTCAGCCTCCTGAGTACTGGGATTATAGGCATGTGTAATTTATTTTAAATAAGTTGACTGTATTTTTTTTTTTTTTTTTTTTTTTGCGGTACTGGGGGTTGAACTCAGGGGCATTCTACCTCTGAGCTATACCCCCAGCCCTATTTTTTTTATTCTTTATTTTGAAACCGAGTCTCACTAAGTTGCGGAGTGCCTCACTATGCTGCTGAGGCTGGCTGCCAACCTGCAAACCTCCTGTCTCAGCCTCCTGAGTACTGGGATTATAGGCATGTGTAATTTATTTTAAATAAGTTGACTGTATATTTTTAAATCTAGAAAACCACTGACCTATTTGTTAGTAGTGCCTAGTTCTAGGATGAAATTAATTCTAAGATATACACTTCCTATTATTTGAACATTTTTATAATAAATGTAGTTTAAGTTCCCAACTAGAAAATACTACAGATATACCCCGAAAGGATCAAGTCAACTGTCATAAAAATAGAACTTGGAATAAATTAAATTATTACATACATCAAGCCATCTGTCCACAATTACATTAGCCTCTTTTTCAAATGGCGGCTCTTCAAAGGTTTTCATTTTATTTAGATGAAATTGTAGATTTTTACAGATCTGATTTATCTTGTCTACCACTTCTAAATGTTCATTAAATTCTTCTTTGACCATTTCAATCTGTAAGAAGATAAGAAAGGTGGTTTTGATATACTAACAAAGACGAACTATTAAGAATCATAATATTATTTTTGGGTTTTATGATAAAAACAACATCATAATAAAGAGTAGTTCCTCCTTGCATTGTTCTTTAAACAGATTTTTATTATTTCACTTTCTCAAGGAAAATTTGTAGAATCCTAGCCACTGGTTTAATAATCTGACACTCAAATTTCTTTCTATTCAGGATCATGAAATATTAATAATGGTCTAAAACTATATTTCTGGCCAAGGAGAAATAAGATTCTATTAAAAAAAAAAAAGCAGACTCATTCAATTGAGTAAAAATATGATAGCTTCTACATTGCTCCAATGGGATATTTTTAGTGTCAAAGAACTTCAGTGTTCATTGAAATAACATAAACAACTCTAAAAGGTCCTTATGACTTCTAGTTTAATCTCATGATCCTAAGGTCATCATTTCTAACATGGAAGGCGAAATGCTACTATATCAAAAATAAAGTCTGTAGTTGCTTAAAAGTAAATAAAATACAGTCTTCCTTTGGTCAGTCATTAACCCTGGGGAATTAGTTTCAAAAGCCCCTCAGACAGAAAAATCCACAGATACTCAAGTAACCTATATAAAATGACACAGAAATTGCACATAGTTCACAAATATCCTCTTATATTTGCAATCATCTTTAGATCACTTATGCTAGAACACTGTAAATGTTACATAAATAATTATACTATACTATACAGTTTAGGAAATGATAATTTAAAAAGTCCATTCATGCTTAATATAAACACAATTTTTAAAAAATACATTCAATTGAGTTGGGCGTGGTGGCACATGATTGTATTCCTAGTACTTGGGAGACTGAGACAGGAGGATCGCAGGTTTGTGGCCAGCCTCAGCAATTTGTGAGGCCCTCTGCAACTTAGTGAGACTCTGTTTCAAAAATAAAGAATAAAAAAATCAGACTGGGATATAGGCCCCTGGGTTCCATCCTCAGTACCACAAAAAACAAACAAACAGAAAAACAAAACATTCAATCCATAGTTGGTTGAATCAGCATATGAAGAACCCAAGGAAGGCCAAATGTCCTAAAATTGGGTCAAAGAATAAATCTCGAGGAAATCTTAAAATATATCAAGGGGAATGAAAATGAAAATAAGACATCAAAATTTGTGGGACTCAAAGCATTGCTGAGAGGGAAATTTATAGCACTAAATGCATACATAAGAAATGAGGTAGCTGGACATAGTGGCGCACACTTGTAATCCCAAAACGGGAGGATGCAGGTTCACAGCCAGCCTCAGCTACTTGTGAGGCCCTCTGCAACTTGGTGAGACCCTGTTTCAAAATAAAGAATAAAAAAATCAGACTTGAAGCCGGGCGTGGTGGCGCATGCTTGTAATCCCAGCATTCGGGAGGCTGAGACCGGAGGATCCGAGTTCGCGGCCAGCCTCAGCTACCTAGTGAGGTACTCGCAACTTAGTGAGACTCGGTTTCAAAATAAAG
>PVLC010025665.1:0-23397 GCA_004027655.1 Graphiurus murinus | reverse complement strand
GCCCCATCTTCTCCCTAGCATCCACATATTAGGGAGAACATATGCTTCTTAACTCTTTGTGACTGACTAATCTCACTTAACATAATGTTTTCCAGTTGCATCCATTTCCCTGCAAAGAATATGATTTTATTCTTCTTTATGGCTGAGTAAAATTCCATTGTGTACATATCCCATAGTTTTGTAATCCATTCATCTGTGGATGGACATCTTGGCTGCTTCCATAGTTTGGCTATTGTGAATTGTGCAGCTATAAACATAGATACACATGCATCGGTCTGATAATTTGGTTTCCATTCTGGTGGGTATATACCCAGTAGTGGTATTGCTGGGTCATATGGTAGGTTCACTCCCATTCGTCTGAGGATCCTCCATACTGTTTTCCACAGTGGTTGCACAAGTTTGCAATCCCACCAACAATGTATTAGACCACAATGGAGTGAAACTAGAAATAAACTCCAGGAAGACCCAAAGTAACCGAGTAAGCGCATGGAGACTGAACACCACACTGCTGAATGAAGAGTGGGTCATAGAAGAAGATCTAACTCTTAAGTTGTGTAATTATATCATTAGATTTGAAAATTTACTTCTTTCAAATGTAATAATTTAGAAACATAAATTTCCTTTAAAGCTGCACTTTAGAATCCACCAATTTTTCACATATACTTTCATAATCAAATTATAGCTATTTCCAGGCAGGTATGGTGGCACATACCTGTGCTTGGGAGGCTAAGATAGGAGGACCCCAGTACTTGGAATCTGAGGCAGGAAGATTACAGGTTCAAGTCTAGGATGCATAACTTAGTGAGACCCTGCTTCACAATAAATCATTTAAAAAAATGTAGTTCAATGGTAAAGCACCTTTGGTCCAATCTCCAGTAAAACACACACACACACACACACACACACACACACACACACACACATCTATTTTTTACTTTCCATTGTGATTTCCACTTTGAGAAATTTGGAAGCATTCTTTTAAATATCAATTAAATGAAGTTGTTCTTAGCTATCTTTTGTTATTGGGTTGTAACTTAACTTCATTGTGTTCAGAAAAATGTGAACTAAAAGACACTGATTCTTTAAAAATTTGAGATTAATTTTGTTGTTTAGTGTATGATCAATATCATAAATGAAAAAGATATATTATTTATTACTGAGTATGTGGTTTATTCACATTTATCAAGCTAAACTTGTTAAATGTGTTATTCAAAGTTTTTATATCCTTACTAATTTTTTGTCTTACTAAATTTTTGTTGGTATATCAAGCAAACAAAACTTACTGGGAATATAGAATAGGATAGGATATGATAGCCTCTCACATGGTAGTAGATTTGGAAATTTCTCCTTGTAATTCTGTTTATATTTGTTTAATATTTGTTACACTTCAAGGGCATAAATAGTAAGACATACAATGTTAGAATTAGTCTAGCTTCGTGATTGACTTAAATTGTTATCCACTTTAAATCTAATAATGTTTTCTGCATTAAAATCTATTTTGTCTATACAAGGCATTTTTTATTAATTTGGCAAATATACCTCTTTCCATATTTTAATTTTCAGCTTTTCTGTGTCTTCAAATTTTAGATGAGTCTCTTGTAAAAAGATTATAGTCATTTTCTTTTCAAATCAATATCTTAGACTTAACTGGTGAGATTAGTCTTAATTTTATTATGACTATTCCTATATTGAAAGATATTTCAACCATATTGATCTATGTTAAAAAATTCTATTATAATGTCTCTTAGTTGCTTTTCTTATAACTATTCCTGGCTTCTATTCTACTAATCGAGTTTTTTAAAATTCATTTTTTTCTTCTATGGTATTAGAAGTTCTACATTACACTCATAATTTTTCTTAAAATTGTAGCATGCAGCCGGGTGTGGTGGCGCACACTTGTAATCCCAGTACATGGAGGAGGCTGAGACCACAGGATCCAGGTTCGCAGCCAGCCCCAGTTACTTAGTGAAGCCCTCCACAACTTAGTGTGACCCTGTTTCAAAATAAAGAATAAAAAATAGGAGTGTAGTTCAGAGGTAAAATGCTCCTGGGTTCAATCCCCAGTACTACAAAAAAAAAATTGTAGCATGCATAAACAACCTAAAATGTAAAGATTATTCATGCTTTTTGCTGCTTCCCAAACCATAGAAGCAACTTCAACTATTTTACCTTAGATCATCCCCATCTTACAAGTTATTATTTTGAGATAATTAGTCTTATTTGATTTTGATTTTTTACTCTCTTAGACATGACTGTTGTGTTATACACTCCACATTACTTATATTTGCTCACATTTTTACTAATTTACTTACTCATTATTCCTTCTTGTATCTCAGGTATTTCTTTTAGGATTGTTTTTCTTCTATCTTAATATCCTTTGAAATTCCTTATGAGGGTCTGTTAGATAACTCCTAATTTTTTTATAAATTGAAATGGCTTTATTCTATCTTCAATAATGAAGTGCACAATTCTAGGTTCACAACTATGTGTATCTCAGAGCTAGAAGATATTATTTGAATATCTTTCAACTTGCCTTGCTGCTGTTATGAGAAATCAACCTTCAGTTTGTCATTTATATATTGATATCTTCCTCTTGGTCTGGATACATTTAAGATCTCTGGGTTTTATTGAGTTCTGCAGCCTTAGCTCAATGTGTCCTGCTTAGCAGATTTGCTTTGTTCTGTTTTTTAGTTTTCCTGGGATTTATTTTGCTTCCTGAAACTGAAGATTCATAATCTTCATCAATTCTGAAAAATTGTGACTAATTCACTCACCGTTCATTCAACAGATATTGCTTTTGCCTCATTGATTCTGAAATACTAAATACTTAATATACTAAAAAGAGAACTTATCTCCATGTTTCTTAATCTCTGTCATATTTTTCATTTTTCTTCTTGTGCTTAATTCTTTTTAATTTCTTCATATTTATCTTCCAATCCCTGAATTCTCTCTTAATATGTTTGATTTCTCATTTAACCAATCTTTTCATTTCTAATTTAAACATTTGTGACCCTGGGTATTTCATTCTCTGGTGATTATTTCTACTAAGCTACTCATGGTAGCTTGGTTACTGTGTGTTTGGTGATTTACTATCATGAGCTCATATCTAGCCAATCTCTGTTTATGGAAACCCTGAGAATTCTTCTTTAATAGAGCATTATTTAAGGAATATTTCTTTTTCCTCCTATTACATATAAGTGTGTTACTAATCTATATGATGGGATCTTCTATGACTAGGTATTATCAGAAGAATCTTGACCCATGTGTAGGATTCAAGCAAGGAAGGCACATTGCTTTTCTGGCCTACTCTTTCTCAGAAGCATCTTGGGGATCCTTCTTTTTTTTTTTTTTTTTTTTTAATGAAGCTATCTCCATTGTAACCTTGTCTATTATTTGATCAAGAATTTGTTCTACTTCACTGAGAAGACATTAAAACTTCGGGACTTAGACACCTTTTTTCAGTAAATGTCCCAACATGGTATCTATACCTGGTTTATTATTCCTCTGTTTTTTGTTCTCATCATTTTCAGGGAAATGAAGATGTTCCTTAATTCCTCTGGTAATTATAATTTATCCCTCACTCCCTGGTATTTTGTAACTGAAAAAAAGTTTAGAACATAGTCTTTAATACTTAACAAAAACAGAAGATTTTTTAAAGTTTTACCTTAATAATTTCCATCAGCACAAAAATAACAAAACACAGCTAAAGAATTTAGCAGAGTTCTTAAATTATTTGTTCAGTAGCTGTTAATAAATAAAAATTTTAATGAATTTTGCAAAATAGTTTCTATATTGGGCTTTGTTCATCTTTTCTATTTATGTGAAATATATTTTCTACCTACAAGAAAAATGTCTATCTGCACAAATGTTAACTAGAATTATGTTTTGTATTTTTAAAAAATTGTTACATATAAATTAACTTATTTAATGTGAAAGAAAGTTACAAAATTATGAAAAATAATATTATTTGAGTTAATATTAATCAATGAGTTAAAAATTCTACAGAAAAGTACTTTTTAAAATAAAATTAGTCAAAAATTTCTGTTAATGTTAATCAAAAACAATTTCTTATTTGAAATTATCCAAGATTTAACATTTTGAAAAGGGCTTTAGAACTCAACATCACAGCAGCGGCGTTTATCCATTTTTAAAGTAGATGCGATCCATTTTCTAAAACTTTTATTTTTAATTTCTAATGCCACCTTGAAAACTAAAAATAAATAGTGTCTTTAGTGAACATTTTATTGTGAATGGAAAGTCTTTTATTCTAGCCCCATCATTTAATGGAAGACAAAACAAAAGCAAATCAAACACAATTTACCAAAGGCATAAATGTTCATCCTGTCACAGAGAAGGGGAGATGAGTGTACCAGAGTATCTGATTGTCAAATTCAGTGTTTATATTGTTTTAGTGTCAAACACAGTGATAGCAACTTTTTCTATGAGAAATCTAAAAGTTAAAATTGGCCTTCAGACTGAGTATACTTTGTTTTGGTTTATTTTGGGATTTTGCAGCTTTTTCTAATTGTTTGGGAAACACAGCTGGGCTTGTTAATATTCCGTGGCATTCTAATTGAAGGAGACAACTATCATTGTGTGCAGCTCTGGATCTCATCCTTTGGACTTCACAGCCAACTGTTCCATCTTCAGTAGAAAGAAATGGAACCAAGTGCCAGTATTTGGGATTAAATATTTTGGCTTCTGGCTCATGACTTGTATAATGTAATAACAGTGTTAGCCAGCATGACTGAGTGCTTGTTACAAGTCTGGCCCTTTCCATGCACTATGATATTTAATCTTCACAACAGTCGAGGTCTGTTCAAATTTCAAATAAATAAATGGAGGCCTCTTGGAAGGCCTCTTGCCTTTTAGTTTCTTATGTTCTTGAATATATTGAGAAAATAGAATTCCCAACCCTGGAACACTACTTACTACAAGAGACTACCTGATTTTAGCTGATTTTATCCAATATCACCAGCTAATGAGCAGGTGCTGCTCAGCAGTAGGTAAGCAGGGAGGATATACAATGCAGGGAACCTATGTAGAAAGCCCAAATACCTAAAAGCATGCACTAAGGGATGCCTGGATCATTCTTAGTCATCATGTTTTTGATTCTGGCTATTTCCTGGACTATCTACTTGACAACTCCCTCATCGTCTGTTTTCTGTCTGTTCATATTGCAGATCTTTCAAAACAGTAAAGGACTGCAAAGCCTTTTTAACCCAAACTTATCAATTTGCAGAAAAGGAAACTGAAGGTCCTCATAGTGATCTGGCCCAGACGGCACAGGGGGTGCTTCATATTAGCCTGATGCCATATTAGCCTAATGAATCAATAGACACCTAATATTTTTACCCACATTTCAAAATACACTGCCCAGGTCTAGCTGAAAGTATACAAAGAACTTGAAACAGAACAAAGACATTGAAGTTCTTTCCTTCCTATTTATTTATTTATTTATTTATTTATTTATTTATTTATTCAACAAGCACTTACTGTTTACCTACTATAGCCAAGCAACATACCATCCATGAAGATAAAATGACAGGGTCCCTGCCTTAACTCATTCATTGAAGCATGTTCACCAGACAAGCTAGAGGAGCCTAATAAAGGATGGGGAATGTCCTGGCCCAGTCACTTCATTTTCCCATTGTATCTGTCAGCATTCTTGCAGCTATAATCTAAAGATTGATCATGTAACTTAGAGAAAAGAAGATTTATTTTCTTATAGTTTCC
The DNA here is from genome assembly GCA_004027655.1 of Graphiurus murinus. Classification (NCBI taxonomy): domain Eukaryota; kingdom Metazoa; phylum Chordata; class Mammalia; order Rodentia; family Gliridae; genus Graphiurus; species Graphiurus murinus. Next base: position 17,661 of record PVLC010025665.1, on the reverse strand, counting down.
AGTTTAGTTCATATTAGGCCAGGGACCATAGATCTCGGGGCATGGCAACAGGAAGCAGAGAAAGGGAGAGCACATGGGCTGTACTCCTCACATCATGGAGGCTGGAAGCAAGAGAGTGATCTGGGCAAGAGGAATCATATATATAATCTGTAAGGCCATGCCCCCAGGGACCACCTCCTCCAGGCACACCCTACAAGCCTACCAGGTACCACCCAGGTAAATCTATTACAATGGATTTATCCACTTCTGGGATTACAACCCTCATGACTCAATTATATCAACCCTGAATATTAATAAATGAGCTCTTTAGGGGACATTTTATACCTATGACATCCATTATTCTGGTCTGAGTATTAAGTTCTTCCCATTTTTTTCCAGGCTTTTGATAATTAAAATGAATAAAACATACAAGATTCCCTGCACTCAAGAAGCTCATGTTGAAATTGGTAGAGGCAAACTATAAACAGGTAAACAAATAAATAAATGGCATATATGTTGCTAATACTATGAAGAAACTAAAATTGAGTAATAAGTGGAGAGATGGGAGGTTCTACTTTGTGAAATGGTAAGATAGGGCTTCCCTGAGGAGATAACAATGTGAAGGAGGCCCAACTAATGTAAAAGAGATAACCATTTGCATATCTCATTGGTGGTGTATAACAATGCCATAATGAGCATTTCAACAACCATTGAGTCAGCAGGCCAGAGATAGGGCAGTAAAAACCCCTGGCCAGTCGACTGTAGTGGTTAATAGTGTCCTCTCTTCATTCCAGTGTATGGTACAAACACTACCCTTTTCTGTGTGTACCATGATAGGAAAAGCATTCAAGAGCTCTGTTCAAGTTGAAGAGAAAATCAAAGCAGAAAGAAAGCAAATAAGATCAAGTTTAGTGTGTCAGGTAATAGAGTAATGTACATGAATAGGAGAAGTGGCAGAAAATGAGGTCAGAAAGTGGCCAGGAATCATGTAAATCTAAACCCTCATAGCTTAGGTATGGATGGATGGATGCATAGGTAAAATGTGAGCAGACATTAGAGTTACATTTTCTATGTCCAATAAAAAACTACATTCATTTTTGGATTAAGACATATATTAGACAGGTTAATCAAGATACAGATTAAAAAGAAATATTGTCCAGGTGTGGTGATGCAGGTCTATAATCCCAATACTTGGAAGGCTGAGATAGGAGGATTGCAGGTTCAAGGCCAGCCTCAGCAAATTAAGAAGGCCCTCAGCAACTTAGTGAGACCTTGTTTCAAAATAAAATAAGGCTTGGGTAGTAGCTCAGAGATAGAATAAAATCCCTGGGTTCAGTCCCCAGTACCACACGAAAAAGGAAATATTGAACTGGGTGCACTGGCATGTGCCTGTAGACCTAACTACTGGGAAGCTAAAGCAAGAAGATCACTTGAACCCAGGAATTTGAGGCCAGCAAGCAACATAGTGTGAAACAGGAGGAAAGGAGAAGGAGGAGGAGGAGGAAGAGAAGAAGGAGGAGGAAGAGGAGGAAGATGAGGAGAAGGGAGATCAAGTCTAAAAATAAAATTGTCTCTGTCTATTTAAAGGAAACATGAAGCTGGACACATGCCTGTAATTCCAGTACTTGGGAGGCTGAAATAGAAGGATCACAGGTTTGAAGCCAGCCTCAGCAACTTAGACCCTCAGCAACTTAGTGAGACCCTGTTTCAAAATTAAAATAAAATGGTCAGGGGATATCACTTGGAGGTAGAATGCCCCTGGTTTTAATCCCTGGTACAAAAGAAAAAAACATGAAAACTTTTTTATTGATACCAAAAATGGAAGAAATTTATTGCAAGGCTCATAACCACATAATTTAGTAAATTATATATTTCTTGCCATCTTGCAAAAGTTTAGAAATAGTTTTCAAATGTAATCTCATTAATTCTGTTCATCAGAAACTAAATATCTGGGACATATACCCATGCACTTTGTTTTCTGGTAATGAAACCTGATAAAATTTGAATATATTTACCTTCTGACCCCTACTATATGTTCATACCTCAATGTCACTGTTTATAGTTCCCTCATGCTAGCTATTCATCCTCATCTTTTTTATGAATGAAAATTCTAACTCAAAGCAATGCCTATGCCCAAGCCCTTAGTGCTACAAGATAGTTTTCTTATTAGAAGCTCATGTAGGGAGCATTCCAAATAGATTCCAGTCCATACCAATTGAGTCGGAATTTCTAAAAAAGAAGACCTAGATGTTGATCATTCTTAAGCTCTCCGGGTGATTTTCATTAGTAAAAACCTTAACTGCTGAGAGAGTTCAAATAAATGAGGAAAGATACTAGTAGAATAGTGGAAGGGGATTTGGGGAGGGAGAGGAGTGAAGAGAGAGGAGACTTGATGAAGGAATCAGTTCAAACAATCCTGTGTACGTTCGTGTAGCTAGCAATACAAACTTCAATTTTATAAATGGGGAGGGGAGAGAGTCAGTTGGGATCCAGAAAGAAATGCACCAGTGCTGTATGTTTTTAACCACACTAAACCTCACTATGATGTATGGATGTATGGTCACAATGCACTAATGAAAGAATATTTTTAAAAAAATTGCTGAACTAGATTGGGGCTGCTGCCCCCTTATAGTCAGCTCCAAATGGAATGCAGAGCTTCACCTTTGCTGCCCAGGTCGGAGGACTTTCCCTCTTAGAAGAAGAAAATAACTAACCAACCACAACAGAATATGACACAAATGGGAAAATTTTTGTGGTCACCTACCATGGTAAGTCAATGAGTAATTACCTCTTCAACCTTGTATTTAACGAGACAAACTGCATCACAAATCTGCTTTGGTTCTGGCTTTCTCAAAGGCTCTATAGAAATACATTCCAGTGAGTCCTTTTCACCTTCTCCTTGAGAAAAAAAAAAAAAAAAAAATATATATATATATATATATATATATGAACACTTAAAGTGGTTCTCAAATCAGAGTATGCATAAAAATCATCTAAGCAGCTTGTTAAAAATCAGACTCCCAGGCTCCAGCTGCCCGTGACTTTGATTGAATAGTTCTAGAGTGGGTCCCAGGGATCTGCATACTTAACAAGCCACCTACATAATTCTGATCCCAGTGTTCCATAGGCATATGGAAATAGGAGTTTACAAAAAGCTGCCCCTTTTCCTGTAATGTATAAATTATCCTTCTCATTTCTCACATAAAACCAAGGGCCCTTTGACCACTTTTGAAAGGAAATGAAATTAATAAAATCTAAGTTTAGAGGCATATTTCAAAGATCTCAACAAAATCATTCCAGGTAAAGGAAAAGGTCAACAGTGGGAAAGCAGACTGGGCAGCAACTGGAGACAGCTGGGAACTGAGGGCTCTGGCATTAGAAAGGTAGTCGGGCAGGGAGGCCAGATCTGGGCTGGAGTAAAGAAGCATGCTGTCAACCAGAACAGACTCTCTGTTGTGAGCAGGCTGGAGAATAATGCCCCAGCTGCTCTCCTGGAAGTCAGATGTAATAATCCTCCCCTTCTTACATGCAAGCTCTTCTAATCAAGCTGTGAAAAATATACTGACTTTGGTCTACTATTGTTGGCCAACAGATAATTTGGTCATACCCTGCAGCCTTCAATTCACACATCCTTATCTGAAACAAACTGCTAAAGTTTAGGAAATGTGAGCTACAGGAAGTTCACTTAGAAGCACATGCTGGTCTCTCTGTGAGCCAGAGAGATACAGGGGGAGAAGTCAGCAGCCTGGCTCCTCTAGCAAAGCCACAAAATAGGCTGTGGGTTTCCAAGACCAGTTCTCTCCAACAGAGTCAGCAAAAAGCAATAGAAATCAGTGTCATGAGTCGTGGGAGTACTGAACACAAGCAATAGCTATTCATCTCTTCCCTCATTACCTAGTTTGTTTATTCACCATTTATTATTCTATTTCAAAAATAATTTTGTATGCTATGTGTGTTTAAACTTAGTTCCTTCAAAAGCAGAATCAATAGCAAAGAATTGGGTACAAGTGATGTCTTTGGGATGTGATCCCAAGGAACAGAAGTGAGGGCATTGAAAGAGAATAAAAGAAAACTAGTGAATGTGAAAGTGTATTATTGAGGACATCGCTGTGGACCAGGGCTCAGTCCTGCTAGGACTCAAGAAAAGCATCAGCCTGCTTCCTGAAATTGTCTCCCTAAAGAACAAGATGAAGGAGCAATTACCTGAGAACTCCAGTTCACCACTGGTTGAAAGATAACCTCTGGTTGTTAACTTCTTGCCTTCTTCTAAGCTCCACATGGGTGCAGGCTAAGGAAGCCACCCCCTTCCCCTGCCCCTGCCCCTTTCCACTGTCTTAAGTTCAGAGAATCCAGGGCAGAAAATAAGAGAAGAGGATGTCTGCTAAAGTGGGTTGAAGCTTACATAGACACCCTATTAAAGCTAAACCCAAAAAAGAGCCCTAAAGGATGGTAGCTGGAGTTTTGTATGTATCTACTAAAATAGATTTTACTCCTTCTAAGCTACAAAGATGAATAAATCCCCATCTCTTAGAACCTTCTGAAATTTCATAGGGTTTTAATGGACAGAAACATAAAAAAAGGAATAATAAATGTGAAAACTTTGATAAGAACAATATCTGAACAGTTTTTTAGTTTTGTTTTTGTTTTTGTTTTGTTTTGCGTTTTAAAAAAAGGAAGGAGAAAATTAGTTGGAAGGGAGATTTGGAGAAAGGAAAGGAACACTAGAGAAAGAAAGGCTTGGAGAGTTTTACCTAAGCAGAAGCTAAACAGAGCCTTCAGAAGAGAACACAGAGCTGCAATTCCTGGAGATTTGTTCATTCGACAAATATTTATAAGAAGAGATCATGTACCAGAGACTACACCAGGTGCTAAGCATGTGCTGGTGGCTGAGATGTGGCCCTTGTCATGAGGTTGTTCAGTGTCTAGTAAGAGGAGAGAGAAAACCTTTGCAATATAGTATAGTCAATGTTGCCCTGTGTCTCCATGCAGGGGGCACAGGAGAAGGCCCCTCATCCAGACTTTGAAGGTTCCAGAAGACCTCCTGTGTAATGGGTAGTGTTGGTATTTCAGAAGTTAGAGGTTAGAGTGCTAGTCTGACGTGTTCCAAGGGAGGCTCTCTAACAAGGCAGTATCTCAGGAACAAAGCAGCATGAAACACATGGTGGTGATATGGGGTGGGCTGTACTCAAGTAGGATGCTTGTGGTCAAGAATACTTTCCTCTTCCCTGCCTGACATGTTCTGCCTCTTCCTCTCCCTCACCTGGCCTTCAGCCTTTGGCTTCCAGCTTGTGTTGCTGCCTCTTCAAAACCTTCCTTGGCTCCTCAGGTCTAAGAAGTTGAACCTAAAAGTCTAAATACCTTCAGGAATTAGTGTTTTTTATTTATCTAAATGAAATATGCATATAAGCAAACAAAATGTACACTTCTATCGTCTAATATGATAAAGATAGAAATGTAGCTCTCGTTTACATACTATATAATATTATGTTCTTGCCACATTGAATCAGCTGCAAAAAGAAGAAGGAAGGAATTTCTATTTGTCTACTTAGTATTCTCCAGATACTCCATCTGTTAGAAGTACAAAGTAGAGCCTGCCACAGTGGTGTTCACCTATAATCCCAGTATTGTAGTCTAAGATAAGAGGATCACAGATTTGAGGTCAGCCTAAGTAACTTAGTAATACCCTCGTTCAAAATTAAAAATAAAAAGGCCTGGAGTATAGCTTGGAGGTAGAATGCCCCTGGGTTCAATCACTAGTACAGAAGAAGGAAGGGAGGAAGAGGAGGAGGAGGAAGAGGAGGAGGAGGAAGAAGAGGAGCCCATAGTAATCTTTAAGTCAAGAGCAATCTAGATTTAATCTTTATTGTCTAAATATCTTCCTTTTGGCTCTGCCTTTCAAACCAAACTTCAAGCAGTTGATGCCCAATGCAACAAGGTAAATGTTGTCCCACATGAACCAGGAAAGCAGATTTCACACTTGGTGTTCCCCACAATCATTGCCCCATGAGCTGCTGCTACTCTGCAGTGTTCCCAGAGAAGCTGGCTTCCTAGAGCTCAGTCTCTAATAGATTTGAAGCTCTACTCTACCCTCTATCTCCACACAGAAAAACTACCAAAACTCGTTTAGAAATCACAGTGCCCTCTGTTTCTAATAATGGTAGCAATATCTAACAGATAGTAAGCTTGTGCCCCTAGCATTGTTCTGTCTTACACATATTAGTGCTTTTTCTATTTTCAATAACTTTCTGAGATAGAGAATATTTTTATTTCCATTTTCAAGAGGAGAAAACTGAGATGCTAAGTAACTTGCCAAAGCCACACAACTAATAAACAGTATACCAGGAACTTGAGACCCAAGAGGCCTGACTGCAGAGCTGTGGTCTTCATTACAGTGTCAATCCTTTGACACTTTCTCACAGGGAGAAAGTTCCACCCATCTGGACATTATATTAAATTGTTTTCAAGAACCAAGTCATGCTGATAGTGTTAGCAACTCATGTAGTAATGCCCCTGCATCTATTCACTTAGCCAATCCCCTTTGATCTAAGTAACTTTACCATTTTCAGTTGTGGTCTGTACTTTCCCAACATCCAATAGTGCTTCTCTTCCAAGGCAGAATCCTTGTAGTCTTGCCTGGATTTTTGTACCCCACATAATCACCAAGTCATGGTCTTTAACTGCACTGAAACGGTCAGACATCAGGCATCATTTCATTCCTTTTCCACCATCATTTTGTTGTTAGGGCTAGCTCATCTCAGCCAGGGACAGTGTCAAATTGCTCCCAAATTTCCTGCTCTACTTTCAAAGATAACCACTCTTCCTCCTAGCTCACGTTGCCTCAAACTGACATTTTCATTTCATACTTACATAAGAGAGTTATTAAAGATTTTCCAATGTTTAGGAAAGTTTCAGTGCCAACTGGAATTTAACTGCTTTTAAAGGAAAATCGGTCAATAGCTATGACAGAAGTACATTATATTTCAAACCTCTGTATCTGGAAACCTAACAAAAAATGATTTTTTTCTTCTCAGTAATAACAATAATCACTGACATTTATGGAACACTTACTATGTGCCAGACACTGCTAAGTGTTTTTTGTGTGTTATTTTATTTTAGAGAGGAGAAAACTGAGGCTTGCAGAAAGTAAGTACCTTGTTCTACATCACAACAGGTAGCTATGTCTTCACGAGACTCAGGGTGGTATGTGATTCTCTTTATTCCATAATCTGGGCTATTAATTAATCTACCTTAAAATTAAATAAAGAAAAGATCATTATGTGTGTGCATGTGGGTGTATGTGTGTGTGTTTTACTGGTGATCAAACCCAGCAGCGCTCTACCACTGAGCTATATCCCCACCTTTTTAGTTTTTATTTTGAGACAGGGTCTCTCTAAATTGCCAAGTTATGCTCTGCAAACTTGTAATTCTCCTCCCTCAGCCTCCAGAGTTACTGTGATTGTAGGTATGCCTGGCTCACCATCTCTTTCTTGAAAAGGAAAAGACAACCATTTTTACAGCATTTTTAGGATATGATCTTCGTTATGTGGAATTTCATCCATGTATTTCATAGTCATTCATGTTCCTGGTCAACTGCCCAGCTTGGTAAATCTGTTTTCAGAATGTTACCAGCAGTGATATTAAAGTCTGTCACCTACCCTACTTTTAACTTTGGGCTGCAAGTGAGCTATCACTCAAGGTAAAGCTAGATTAGAAGAATTTCAATGCATGCTTCTAAGAAATAGGATGGAGGAAAGATGAGGTCCAGACACAGGACTTTAAGGGCTAAGATGCACTTTTTTACTTTTACTTGCTTTTGGGTCCTCTTTTTATTAATTTGTTCTTCAGAACCACTTCTTGTAGAAACTGAGGAAATACTACTTTTTTCATATCCAAAAGAAGAAAGGAAGGAAAGAAGGAAGGAAGGAAGAAAGGAAGGAAGGAAGGGTGGGAGGGAGGGAGGGAAGGAAGAAAGGAAGGAAGGAAGGGTGGGAGGGAGGGAGGGAGGGAGGAAGGAAGGAAAGGAGGGAGGGAGGGAGGGAGGAAGGAAGGAAGGAAGGAAGGAAGGAAGGAAGGAAGGAAGGAAGGAAGGAAGGAAGGGAGGAAGGAGAAAATGAACAAATAAGTAAAAACACCCCCTCAACTATGGGCTTGATGGAAAGATGAAAGTGCTTTCTTTGATGTAGCACGTCAAGCTTAGTCATATGCCCACCATTGGGAAGTGAAAACCATATGCTCTCAATTAACCCATTCAGACAAACTCATTATGAAATCCAACACTCATTTGTGATAAAAGAAAATCTTGAGACTTTAGTTATAAAAAAAATGTCCTTGCCTAGTATATTGCCAAAATTTGTAGCAATAACAAATAACTACTACTATTGGTGAAACTTTAGAAGCATTCTCCCCAAAAAGTCAATATTATACTAAAGGAATTAAGCAGTATAGTAAGAGATGACAAATAAATAGGAGGCATAGAAATTGACAAGTTAAAGGCAAAGTGACATTATTTGTAGAAAATAAAGCATTACCTACACAGAAAGTGAAAGAATATCTATAACACATTTTATCAAAAAGAGAATTCAAAAGTGTCATGAATTTACACTTATACATAAAAATAAGAGCATTCATATACATCAGAAATTATTAAGAAATATAGAAAATATTCATGATAGCAGCAACAAATGCATAATGCACTTAGGAGAAATTTTTGACAAATAGTATGCAAAACTGAATTCAGCATATTATGTATAAACATGAAAGACAAGTAAATGAAGATACAAAAAAATATTAGATGAAGAGCCACAATAGTAAAGACACTAATATTATCCAAGTTAAATTATTAATGCAGTTAAATATCTTAATCAGACAAACTAGACTATTTTAAATTCATGTATGACATAAGACATAAGAAAAAGTTAAAGCCACAGAGAGGAAATATTTGACATATATCTGTATGTATAATATATGTGTTATATCTGTGTGTTTATGTGTATATATGTATATCTAAATCACAAGCAAAATCTTATATTACATATAAGATAGAAAAACAACCCTCTTATTTCTTGGAAAATAGGCAAAGGATATGAGCAGACAATGCATAGATTAAGAAACCTAATTAATATATGAAGAGATGCTCAGATTCTATGTATTTATTTATTTATTTATTTATTTATTTATTTATTTATTCATTCATTCATTTATACTGGAGATTGAACTCAGGGACATTCTACCTCTGAGATACATCCCTAGTCCTTTTTATATTTTGTTTTTTAACAGGGTATAGCCAGGTTGCTGAGAGTCTCCCTGTATTGCTGAGTCTGGCCTTGAACCTGTGATCATTCTGTCTCAGCCTCCCAAGTAGTAGAATTGCAGACATGTGCCAGGACATCCAGCTGTTCAGATTCTTTAATGATTAAGGAAATCCAAAATTAAAAGAATAATGAGATGCCATGTTGTAACTATCAAATTGGAAGAAATGTAAAGTTTGATAATCCCAAACATTAGCAAGTTTCTACAGAAACAAGGACTCAAAAATCATAGATGATGAGTATATATTTGTATAACTTCTTTGAAAAGCAATTATGTATTTGAACTGTTTTGAAGAGTAGCAATATCTACTAAATTTGACAAGTCTACTTTTAGGTATACATTGCAGAAAAATGCCTTACACTCCACTCCTTATTCAAAAGGCATGTACAAAATAAATAGCTAGTTATAACACTAATTATGATGACAAAAATAAAATGGGAGAATTAACCTCCACCCATAGGTATAGTGTTAAGTAAATTGTAGTTTATACACTACAATACTTTATGGCAATTAAGATGAAACAATTAGATATAAGTGTAGTCACACTGAATGGCTATCAAATCAATATGTAGTGAAAAATCAAATAACCACAATACAACTTATGATATCTAAGATAGATAGATAGATACATGATAGATAGATAATAGGTAATAGATAGATAATTATAGATAAACATATATAATAACCATGGACTTGAAGAGTACCAAATTCAGAATAGTAATTGTTTAGGTGAAGGGAGGGGAGGAAATATGACTGAAACAGGATAATATAACCAACTTTTAAGTAGTGTTTCTTTTATTAAGAATATATGTGAGCCAGGTATGGTGGTACATGCCTATAACTCCAGTACTTGGGAAGCTGAGACAGGAGGATTGCAAGCTTAAGGTCTGCTTCAGAAACTTAGAAAGGCCCTCAGCAATGTAGTGAAACCCTGTACCAAAAGAAAAAATAAAATAAGGCTGAGGGATTTTTTTTGTACCATAAAAAAGCATATATGTGTATGTATACTTGCTTTTGTCACATAATGCCTTGAATTTTTCCAAAAATCAATGTAAAGAAAGTAGTAAGGTGAGCAAACTGCCTAAGAACCACTGCTTCACAAATCATTCATTTCAAGAGCCATTAGCTGTACTTTTGTTTAATTTACCATTAAGATTGAGATCTAGAATGCAATTGAAATGTACTAGTTAATTTTAGAAATTGCAGGACATCTTATATTTTTTAAATATTATATTTAGCATGTGAGCATGAAAGTAGTAAGCTCTCAGAAAACCTGCCAAAGCAGCAGTGTCCAAGGAGTGTTCACCCACTCAGCCTCAGCATCCTGCTTCACTACATCCACCAACCTCCCAGCAAAGTCAAAGTCACTTTCATGAAATCTGAAGGCGTATTTTCTCATTAAGACTGACACTATTTTAAACATGGTAGCATCTGTAACCAGTCATATCCCAATAACCATGGCACAGTAAGCTCTTCAAATAAGATTACCCCAGAAAGAATGAATTTTATGATCTAATAAAGCTCAAGAAAATATTTTCAAGTCCTTCCAATGGCTACAAATGCCTACATTAATCTGTATTCCTCCCTTGAATGTTATTTTTGTGTCTTGTTATTTTGAAATAATTTCAAATTTATAGAAAGTTGAAAGAATAGTACAAAGAACTCCTAGACATTTTACCTACACACACACACACACACACACACACACACACACACACCACCATAGTTTTTCAGAGCCATTGGGTAGTAAATTGGCAGGCATGACGCCTTTTTAATTCTACATACTTCAATGTGCATTTCTTAAGAAAAAGCACATACATTTATATAATCATAGTAGTGTATCACAGTATCAGCATTAGTAAATTAGCATTGATACAATGTTACTATTTAATCTCTGAGCCTTATCAATATATTACCACAATAACGTCCTGTGTAACCAACACAGTATACACACACACACACACACACACACACACACACACACACACATTTTTTTTTTTTCTGGTAGCATCTAATCTGGGATCCTACGTATCATTTAGTCATCAAGTTTCTTTGTTTACTTTAATCTGGGCAATTCCTCAATTCGTTGTTTTTTATTACCTTCACATTTTTTTAAAATACGGAAGAGCACAGGCCTAATATTTAGTAAAATATTTCTCAGTTTGAGTTGATCTGATGGTTCTTTGTGATTACATAGATAGCTTGCAGCTTTGACAGGAATATTAGTATCTGCCCCGTTTCTCTTTGTTTCCTTTCTCCTGTAATGCTTTTGCTCATCTTTTTGTTTTGACATTTCTAAATCTACTTGGTTTGAATATGTACCTTTTACAAAGTATCTATCTTGTCTGTGAAGCAAATTAAAATAATCTTTATTTTAATAAATTAACTAAGTGTATTAATTATAATTAAGTTTATTAATGTATTGATATGACTGCTATATTTCATCTCAATTCTGGAATGTTATTTTATAAGTACAACTGATAGTATTTACTGTGTATTTTATCAGCTTTTTCTCAGAATTCCTCATATTTGTGCTTATTTAAAATTGGTTTTCTTTACTCTTGATATTTGAAGAGTGCATTGGCTACATATCCTTGGATCATATGATTTATCCTTGAGGGTTTTTTTATTAGTGCTTTATTGTTGCTCTTCTTTAAGTCTCTTGTGTTTGTAAGTCATTAAATTTTTTATTCGAGGACACTGTGATGTAATTGAACTTTAAAATCTAAAAGTTTTACCAAGATATACCTCAAATGTATTAATTCTATGTCAGCTTCCCCAGGTACTCAGTGGACTCTTTCAATATATAGATGCAAGTTTCTTATATCTCTGTGACTTTGCCACAGATCATTATTTTAAATATTTGTTCTGTTCCATTGCCTTGTTTCTGCGCCCCCTTTTGGAGACTTTAGTTACCCATATGTTGGATATTTGCATATTTTCCTTCCAATCACTCACTTCTGACCTTTTTCTTTCTCTATCTCATTTTCATTCTTTTTGTTGTTGTAATGTCCTTCTTTATTGACTTTTAAGCTTTTAATTTATTCTTCATTGAGCAACTTATAACTTAGTCTCTTTTTTGCATTTCTCTTCTGGATAAAAGAAATAAATGTTCATTTCATTTCTTATCCCCCCCCCCTTTTTTTTCATTATTGGCTCTTAGAAAACTTTCTCAAGGCACTTTTTCTTTCCACATTGTCAAATGTTTATTTGAGAATATCTAAATTAGTTTGCAGAATTACATGATAGTGTTATTCTGGTTTGTGTTTGCTTTTTTAGAGATAATTTTCATCAGGTGAAATATTTTGATAAAATTATATGTTTTCACAAAAAAATAATGTTATTGCATATATAAATGTATCTCTACGAATCTCACTATAATGTATGGAAAGAGGAGGGAGGGAGTCAGAAGATGTGGGAAAGGAAACAGACCTAGTGACATTTATGCACATATGAATATATTCCTATGAATCTTACTAGATTTATAATTACAATGCACCAATAAAAATTTTAGAAAATTCTCTCTCTTCTCCTCAGTATAAATGAAGTCTCCTTGTACTTCTGCATTTAGTAGGCAGGATTTTAATTTGGGAGGTTATAAGACCCCTTGTTCTAGATCAACCTCTTTGTCAGTGAAGCTAAGCAGGATGGCATTTTAGTGTTAGAGGAAAATGAGGAAAAGTTGCATCCCTATAGGAGTGTCCAGGGAAAATAAGTATCATCTTTAATATTATACACCAAGTTTCATAGAAAAATCACAAAATCTCAATCTTTAAGATAAGCCAATCCTAAAGTAAAACCCACTAAGTCCAGACTCGTTTCCTGAGAAGGATATTATGAAAGTCAGCATGCTTTTGGCTGATCCACGTGAACTTGTGCCTCACTCCCTCTTCCCATTGCTGTTCACATCCCATTTCATTGACAGTATCCATACCTCCCATTTCAGTCAGTGTTCTCACTGCTGTGAGCCAAAAGTCTGGAGCACCACCACTTAGAGGAAGGAGATTTATTTGCTAGCAGTTCTGGAGATTTCAAGGGTTTGCTCCATATTAGTTCAGGTGATCTGTGGAGCTTGGGGCATGGGAACAGAGAGAGAAAGAGTGTGCAAAGGTTCTGCCATCACATCACAGAGACTGGAAGCAAGAGAGACAATAAAGGGATGAAGGCCATATATAATCCTCTAAGGTTAAACCTTGAGGGACCCCCCCTTCAGTAACCAAGCCCTGCCTCCAACATGGGTGCCTTGTCTCCATGAGGTCTAGGGGGAAACTCTAAATCCAAACCATACCATCTCCCCATATCCCCTCAGCACTCACTACACCCGCGTGTGCCAATGGCTCCTTACTGCATTGTCCACCAATCTCTGACTAGTGGCTTCTCTGGCCACAGGAACTAGAATGCAGCAGCCCTTCCTCAGAGCAGACCCAAAGTGCCCACTCCCCAGAGAAACTCTCAATCAATAACTTGGAGGAGTTGGCAAATAAGCTCCCCTGAGTAGAATAACTTTGAGGCATGGTCTACACAGCCGTTGAGAGGTCCTCACCAGACATTGGGCCCTACTTGTCCTTGATGATAACATACCCTCCCTTGGCTCACAGCTCCATCCCCAACCAGGACTTTCTGGGATCATCTCCAAAGAAAGTATTTCCATTCAATTTTTGTCCCAGAACCTACTTATGGGAAAATCAACTCTAAGAAATACTTCCTTGAATCCATAACAATTTATGTTCTATATTCCTTTCCCAAGGCCTGTGTTTCCACTGTGAAGACTGAAGAGGGTCAATTTTACCTTCTAGGTTAGCAGGTTGTAGAAAGGATCTCAGTCTAGGCTGTCTAGGTCTCCAGTTATTTCACTCCAGGGACTTAAAATTTATTTTGAAGTTTTCAAAATCCTTGGAAGCCCTGAGAACTTAAATTGACTTCATTAACCTGAACTAAAGTAAACATCTCCAGATATCTTCAAATAGAAGCATATTTCTGATCCAGCCCTTGATGAGATGTAAACCATGAATATTATACTCATAAAAAACCATTCCCCACTCTGATACTAAATAGACAGTACTGGAGATTGAATACAGGGGCATTCTATCTCTGAGCTACACCTCTTTCTCTCCCTATTTTATTTTTTATTTTGAAATAGGGTCTCACTAAGTTACTGAGGCTGGCCTCCTACCTCTAGTCCTCTTGTCTCAGCCTCCTAAGTACTGGGATTATAGGTATGCATCACCATGCCCAGCTCTAACTTCAGTTTTCTAATCAATAAAATGGGGAGGGAGGTTGAAGTAGATGCTTTCTATTAGTTTGTAAATGTTCCCTATTCTACAAATCTAAAATATATCTATGAAACCCAACCTGTATCATTACATATCAGCTTTTCTAATTGTGTTTCTTCAGTTCAACTTATCAGGAGTGTCCTTTCTCAAAAACTATTTATGAATTCAAAGTAAGTTCTGATTTATCCAAACACACCTGAATTACCACTACAGAGTTTCACTTTCCTTATCATTAAGCAAAAATTTAGGTTTCTTTCCACTTAACCACTCAGAAACATTTTAGTGTTTTTGGTTACTCGAAACAAGACATGATAATAGAGAATCCATGCATTTTGATCAGTCTAATCTCCAGTTAAATGCAGATATTGCATCAGAAAAAGAGCTTTTTGTTTTGTTTTGGGGTGGTGGTGGGGTGTGTGTGTGTGTGTGTGTGTGTGTGTGTGTGTGCGTGTTACTAGGGATTTTACACACACACACACACACACACACACACACACACACACACACAGCCAGTCCTATTTTTTATTTTATATTTTGAAACAGGTTCTCACTAAGTTGTAGAGGTCCTTGCTATTTTGCTTAGGCTGGCTTCAGACCTTTGATCCTTCTGTCTCAGCCTCCCAAGAGCTAGGATTATAGGCAAATACCACCAATTCCCTGATGAGAAATTTTTTTTAGCGATAATTCAACTTTTTTTCTGATATGAACTGAGAAACTGTGTTTTGAAACAGGTTTCTCTTGAGTAGAATATATTGATCTAAGGGAGAATCTGACTTAAAATGAAAAGAATAGATCACAGTAAGCTAGCATAAAGAAAGAAATGAAACTTTTAAATTCAGCAGAGTTCAGACACACTAGATTTTGAAAGGGAAGAAGGACAAATAAGAGTAGACAAGAGCAGTGAGGGCAGTAGAATGGTTAGCAATCTTCTAATAACAAGATTGAGACCAACTAGGCAGCATAGTAGAAATCAGATCAAATACAGTTAAGAGCTGGGATTAAACAGCACCACATTTATTCTCCTTGTGGTTGGCTGATGATTAAACGTCACCTTATGGCAATAGATTAAAAATGGGAAAATTGCATGTAAGGAAATCCCAAGAAACATGTGCACTATGAGGAACAGGTTCTGCTGATATCTGTGCAGCTGAGTTGAGTTGGTGAAGCTCTTCATTGTACATCTGCCAAGGGAGGCCACAGAGCAAGAGAGCTCCTCACTTTCAATAACAGGATAGGAAGGTGCTGGAATGTGACATCATTAAGAACTATAGCTTTAGCTGGGCATGGTGGCACACACTTGTAATCCCAGTACTTGGGAGGCTGAGTCAGAAGGATCACAGGTTCATGGCCAGCCTCAGCTACTTAGTGAGGGCCTCTAAGACCCTGTTTCAAAATAAGGAATGAAATAGGACTGAGGGTATAACTCAGAGGCAGAATGCTCCTGGGTTCAATCCCCAGTACTGCAAACAAAAAAAACTATAGCTTTGAGCATATAAAAACAAAACTATAGCTATAGTTGTATGCAACCTGCACCACTACCATCCTTCTGGGGTGAGTATCAATGTAAAGGCCAAGAAGAATAATAGCAAAACCTCAACAAAGCTGCACATGAGCAACATCAGTCCCACTTGTACCCATAGGGAGCTTTGGGCCAAGGTTGAAGTGTGTGATACAGTCATGGGATGAGACATGGTAAAAGACTATCCCTTTGTACACATACTACAGGCAGAGGATATAGTGGAGACCAACAGGGGTCTGGATAATGCAGAATTTTTCAAGATGGGCAGGTGTAGGCTGAAGTTCCCAGCTGTCACTGTGTATAAGAATACATTGTTCATGACACCCAATCTCTAGGACATTCTTAGCTCTGTGCCTTTAGCCCCTCAAGAACCTGAGATCTTAATTTACCTTGCTAAGTTAGATCACCTTTCCTTGCTCCTGCTAATTTTCCTGTTATTCCTGTTTTTCAATTCTTCTGAAGTTTCCCATTCCTCCTCTGTTTTTCTGTCAGCTTTATTGTTGAAGAAACTGTGACTAGGGTTGTGATCGCTCCTCCCTGCCTCTTGTTTCCAGAGGTGTTGGGCTTCGGAATAACCTTGGTGAAACTGTCACTGCTCTTGGGTCTCTTTTTGGCCTAAAGGTGAGACCTATAGATTTGGATCACTTTTTTCTTTTCATAAAAATAAAGTTTTTCAGGGAGGGAGGGGAAAAGAAAATGAGAGAAGGATGGAAGGAAGGAAGGAACGAAGGAAGGAAGGAAGGAAGGAAGGAAGGAAGGAAGGAAGGAAGGAAGGAAGGGAGGGAGGGAGGGAGGGAGGGAGGGAGGGGCTGGTAGGCCAGAATTCAGGAACCTTAGGTAAGACAAGGTGAATGACATTCTCCCTAAGAAAAGGCTCAGAACACATAGGTCTGCCCCTTGGTGTCTTTCACCACCCTTGGCTTCACTGAGGAGGGTGATCCAGGTGAGTCAATACAATGAGTCAACAACAGCCAGTACTGTT
The DNA here is from genome assembly GCA_004027655.1 of Graphiurus murinus. Taxonomy (NCBI): domain Eukaryota; kingdom Metazoa; phylum Chordata; class Mammalia; order Rodentia; family Gliridae; genus Graphiurus; species Graphiurus murinus. The sequence goes on along the minus strand of PVLC010025665.1, from coordinate 599 downwards.
TGAAATGGATAAGCTAAGTATAAAATTTCTTCATCTTTAGAATGTGGCACTAAAAGTCACACAGTATCCAGTAGTAAATCTGAAAGCAAAAGGTGAGCATTAGATTAGAATGGCTTTCCCAGTCCATCAAGGCAGCTCTTAATCCTCAGAGCCATCTGGCCGCAGAGAACCTGTCCAGCAGTCATGGCTGGTCTAAGTGATACATTCATTTCACCAAAGATGTGCTGGTGGATTTGGCTGTGAGAGTAGAAACAGGAAAATAAAACTAATAATGAAAATCAGGACCTAGGCTGAAATAAGCTTTCCAATTTATCAGAACATTTGTCCCATTTCATTTCTGTTGTGTATATAAAGGCTGGCAGATGCAGTCTCAGAACAAATTGGTAGCCAGAAGAATCATCCTGGTATAGTGGCAAAAACAGACTTTTAAAAAAAAATCAAACGAATCCAGCTTCATTTTTTTACTTAGCCACTTAGCTACGTGATCACAGATAAATTATTTAATCTCTCTGAGCCTCTATTTCTTTTCCATGTGAAATGAGGATAATAATCCTTTCTTTGCAAAGTTCAATAGGGGAATGAACTTAAAGCACTAATGC
>PVLC010025664.1:0-23440 GCA_004027655.1 Graphiurus murinus | reverse complement strand
TTGTAATCCCAGCATTCGGGAGGCTGAGACCGGAGGATCCGGGTTCGAGGCCAGCCTCAGCTACCTAGTGAGGCACTCCGCAACTTAGTGAGACTCAGTTTCAAAATAAAGAATAAAAAATAGGGCTGGGGGTGTAGCTCGGAGGTAGAATGCCCCTGAGTTCAATCCCCAGTACCGCAAAAAAAAAAAAAAAAAAAAATTTTAAGCTGGATCCTGGTGTGATGGCATGCACCCCAAATCCCAGTACTTGGGAGACTACAATGGGACAGGTTCAGGGCCAGGGCAGGACCCTCAGCAATTTAGTGAGACTCTGTTTCAAAATAAAAAATAAAGATTGGGGATGTAGCCTGAAGGTAGAGTCCCCCTGGGTTCAATCCCTAGCACCAAAAATAAATAAATAAATACATACATACATACATACATACATACATACATACATTCATACAAATTTGTAGCTTTTGATTCATGTGCCACTCTGATGTGATCTGCGAATCAGTTGAATTCATACTGGGGCATATTCAAAATAAGACTGACCCCCTCTCCCATGTAAGAATGGGAAGGACTCACAACCTTGCAGGCAGAAGGGATCCAGGGCTCCTTGAATGAGGTAGGAAGGACAAAACGTTATTGCTGGCACCGTTAGAAACAGCGCCAATGGTTTCTGCATTGACAGGAGACAGGAGAGAAGCCTTTTTAGGAAAGGGCGTGTGCTGGTTCTGTAGCCAGAGATAGAAACCTGAGGTGACAGAGGGTGGGTTCAGGAAGCACATGGAGGTATACAAGTGTGTGAATTTCAGTCGTTCCTATTTTTAATGTTAGCTAGGCGATATTCATATTTTAGTCTGTTCAAAGAGTATACCTTCTAAGGATAAAAGATAAAAGGATCTTTTATCTTTGGTGAGGATAAAAGCATAAAATACCACATTTACATCTCAAATCACAAACTTCCTAACCAGCACCCTATCTGCTAATACTTTATAATTTATAACCAGGCAAACTATGTAATAGTTTCACTGAGACTAAAATATTTTAATCATTTGAAAAGACTTCCAAAGTAAGAAAAGTTTACACTGTAAGTCAGTATTTTATTCATCTTGGTAACTCACAACTATAATTTTTATTTTTATTTTTATTTTTTAGTGTTTTGTGGTACTGGGGGTTGAGCCCAGGGGCATTCTACTTCCGAGCTATGTTCCCATTTTCCTAGACTTCAGTGTTAAATATCCCTGTACATAATCTATACCATTGGGTCCCATACTCTCTGCTCATAAGAGTTCCTAAGGCACTTTTCAAAAACACAGAAAACATGGCCTTACCTGTGGACCTTCTGATTCAGTGGAAGGTAGTAATCTATATTTTCAAAAAGGCAAGATCATTATTTTTATTTTAAAATAATTAAATTAAGATTCAACAGTTTTATGATTCTTGCCCAAACCACTAGAACCATAGAGGTAACCCTGAGTTTTACGTAAAATTCTGCTGACTCTAAATAATATTATTTTTGGGAAAATGTTATATAAGGACTTTAGTTAACAATGCTCCAATATTGAATCATTAATTGTAATAAATATACCATATCAATGTTAAGCATTGTAATAGGAGAAACTAGGTGCAGTATATTTGGGAGCTATCTGTATTATTTTTGCAATTTTTCTAAAAACCTAAAACTATTCTATAATCCAAGTTTATCTTTAAAAGGAATGACATTTTAAGAAAGGATACAGTCTCTGAATTTTTCTGGGTGCTAGCAAATATAATAAAACTTCTAGATTGAGTATATCTGCATTGGCTCACTTCCAGATCTGGCGGAGTTCAGGGGTTAAGAACCTTCTAGAAGCAGATCTCAGTTGGAATCACAGCTCTGTGACTTCTTGCCAGTTACTTAACTTGGAGCTTCACTTCTTCACCTATAAAATAGTGTCAAAACCCAACTAATGGGATGGTTGACTAAATAATCTTATAGTGACTATTAAAGTAATAGTGTCTAGAATAATAATAAAAGTGCCTAAAATAGTGCTTGGCACAGATTCTGTAGCCCATTCTCATTCATTCTCTCTCTCTCTCTCTCTCTCTCTCTCTCTCTCTCTCTCTCTCTCTCTCTCTCCCTCTCTCTCTCTCTCTCTCTTTTTGTGTGTGTGGTACTGGGGATGGAACCCAGGGGCATCCTACCTCTGAACTACACCCCAGCCCTGTTTTTTATTCTTTATTTTTGAAATAGGGTCTCGCTAAGTTGTTGAGGGCTTCACTAAGTAGCTGAGGTTGGCCACCAACCCAGATCCTCCGGTCTCAGCCTCCCAAGTACTGGAATTACAAGCGTGTGCCACCATGCCCAGTACTCTCTTAATTTCTAATTCTTGTTGTTTAAAAGTAGGTCATAGTCTGAGTGTTTGCCTCCATTTTTCATAGTACCTATTGCAATTGAGAACGTACAGTAAAAAGTTAATAAATTATTTTAGTGAACTATCCACTAAATGACCAGCTTCCTTTTCTCTCTGATGCCATTATATGGACCTAATGCCTTTGGAACCTACTCTCCAAGAGTATGTGGCTTGGAGTCCATCTATACCGAATTAAACATCGTAATATACTTAAAGTTCCAAGAGATTTAAGATTTACGTGTCTCAAAGAATAGTATGAATTTGAGGTAATCCATACATAATCAATCCACAAAGACCAAAGAGAAAGCTCAGTCCCATTCATCAAATAGGTGCAGGTCATGGATCTTTATTCCCACCATTTCTGAACACAGGGTTAGATAGTGGGAATTGCCTGGGCATCCATATTTTATAAAGTTTCCTTTAAAAATATTCTGATCAACATAACGTTATTTTCATACATGAAGGTATTGCTACCAATCTCACTAACATATATGAGATGGAACTGGGTAGGATCCAGAGGGAAACCCATCAGGTGAAGCATGCTTAAATGTACCGCTTTGAATCTTACTATGTTATATAAATACAATGCACTGATAAAATTATTTAAAAAAGAAAATACTTTGATCATCACTAAACTTTCTAATAGCATTTTATGGGTTCAAATGGTGACAAAGAGATATGCACAAGTGCCCTCGTTTCTTTATGTGGGAAATGGACACACTATAGTATCTGCCCTTCAGCTATTGAGACAGGCCAGTCTGAAGAGAAACTAGAATTTGAGTGCTTTGTGCTTTGGGCTCTTGGGTAGAGAATATTTTTAGATGCTGCCATTAATAATTCATGAATGAGAAAACATTACCAGACCAAAGAAATTCAATATTTTTGTTTGTAACTTATCTTTGCATTTTTCAACACCCTTATAATGCAGACTCAATGTAAATTTACTCAGAATGATTATTAGAAAAGATTAATGACATCCTAGTATTCCATGATACAAAGATGGATGGGTGTACCCCAGCCCCTGGTCTGCACCCTCCTCACCAGGCCTCATCTCTAGGCTTATGATCAGTAGAATATAAAGGCCCTTTTAACAAATCATATTAGATTGTTGACTTGGGGGGTGTGTACACTTACATTCAACATCTCTTTGTCTTTAAAGTATTTTATCTGGTGATGGAGAAGATAATTAACTAGTTTGTCCTACATATTTTCTGTGATGGTGATAAAAATTCAGAGTGAACAAAGTGATTTTCTCTGCTGTTCATACAGCAAGGTCTTTTGCCTCTGAACCAGAAGGCATATGAAATAAAAGACTCTTCTCCCTCCCCATGGGCTTTACAAATCAGAAACGACATTTCTTTCCTGGAGTGTGACATCTCTGTAAATGTGAGTTTACAGTTTCTGAAAGCTATGGCTTCTAGACCCTACAGTGTATTGAGGAGAGCTCAGAATCATCAGAGAAAAGTGTTTTAAAATATATGTATCCTCACACACACTGCAATCCCTAGGTAGAATGCCAAGTCACAATGCTTGGACGTCCTTCAGATAAATAAGGCCAGCTGAACTGATCATATGTGAGGCCATCTCTGCTCTGTGTTATGATGGGAAGTGTTATCCATGCGAGGAGGGGGTGGTCCCCCTGGGTAGCCAAATCTGTCGGAAGATGCTATGGAACAAACATTGACTTTTATCACTTTCACTTCAACTCTTCCAGGAGACCATCACAGACAGAACCATATTAGTTTTGTCCATTTTATTTGACTAGTAACAAAACAAAACAAAACAAATCTCTGCTTCATCATTGGTCATGGGAAGGGAGAAGAAAGAGGAATTTTTTTTGTGTGTGTGTGTGTGTTTTTTTTTGTGGTACTAGGGATTGAACTCAGGGGCATTCTACCTCCGAGCCAAACCCCTAGCCCTATTTTTTATTCTTTATTTTGAAACAGGGTCTCACTAAGTTGTGGAATGCCTCACTAGAAAGCTGAGGCTGGCCTCGAACCGGGATCCTCCGGTCTCAGCCTCCCAAATGCTGGGATTACAAGCGTGCACCACCACGCCCCGCAGAAAGAGGAATTTTTACAAAGAGTATTTCACAGGGAGGAGGAGGAGGATGACAATCCTGGGCCAAAGATTTCCATAATGGCTTTTTGTTGTTGTTGTTGGATTTTGAATTCCAAGGAAGTCAAACTTTCTGAGCAAATAATTTAATCACACTTTGTGTCCTTCCTAGTTGCCTTTTATTTCTTCTTTTTTCCTTTTTTTTTTTTTTTTTTTTTTGTACTAGGGATGGAACTCAAGAGAAATTCTACCTCCAGCCTACACCTCATGCCCTTTTTAATTTTTTATTTTGAAACAGAGTCTCACTAAGTTGCTGAGAGGTTCTCACTAAGTTGCTGAGGCTGACCTCAAACCCACTATTTTCCTGCCTTAGCTTCCCAAGTACTGAGATTACAGGAGTGTGCTCCAGCTCCTAGTTTCCTTTTCTATAAATAACAATGATAATATAGATGGTGGTATTATATTGATGATGTTGTAGAAAAGATAGTGCAACATAAGTGAAAAGTGCCAGCTGAAATTTCCTGAGTGCTTACTATAAACCAGGCAGTTTTAAGCAGTTGACATATTTGAGTTAATTTAACTCTTATAAAATGAGTGAACATATATAGGTGTGCAAAGCAGGGCAGGGCACATGGCAAACTTTCTTTAATTGTTAGCTGTAATTCTGAAAAAATGCTAAATAATAATCTCTGTAATTAAGTCCATTCTTCATTCTGATGGACACTTAGGTTTTCTCTCCACTTTCACTCTTACAAATAGCACTTCAGTAAACATCACTATACCTTTCTCCTTTGTACAAGTGCAAAAATCCTGTGGTGGAGGGTAGGAGATGTCTAGAAATGTGTGGCTGTCTTGCATTTAGCCTCTTTCCTTCTTTCTTCAAGACAAAAATCAGTAGTGCATATTCCTTCACCTCTCAGGAAAGGTTTAAAAAGTAAATAACAGATTAATTTTCTTTTTTTAAATATGGATTTGTAGATATTATTTTGGCATATACTGTGCTACATTAAAGTGTAATTGAAGAAGGGTTAATAGCAATTCAGTTGTTAATTTGCCCATTTGAATTAGAAAATACATTTGATAAATTATTCACCAAGTAGATGAGATTAATTTGGGGAGTTCATGGAAGACAGTGATTACCAGTTTTCCTGCCTCTGTTTTGTTGTTGTTGGTTTCTGTTTGTTTTTAAATTGCTCTTATAATTTTGTTTGTGTCTGTAGACTGACATTAATTGCTGTCTTCCTGACCAAGCATTCTTTTTCAGTTTAAGATAAAGGACAAATACATTTTGGGCTTCCGTGGCACATCCTAAGGAGCTATGCCAATCACTCTCCTACCACTCTTACTCTGTGTTTGAAAGAATAAAAGCAGGAGTGTTTCCCAGGGCAGATCCCAGCAACCCTGGACACCAGTGAGAGTTAAACCTCAGGCCATGTCTCTGCCTAGGGCTTCTTGATTTGTTGTATTCATGCTAGAACAAATTGTCCTGGTGACACAGGCCTCACAAATTAAAATAATGATAGCTGGGCTGATACAGAAATCTGTCCCTGGGTAACTGGGGTGAATCAAAATGTGGCCATTATTGTTTTGGGGAACCCTCCACCACAGTGCAATTGGTGTCAGAAGTAAGCACAGTTTTGTGAACCCTACCCCTGGCTTCTGCTAATGAAAAGCATGCAATTGTTTTATTTTAGTTTGTATTTCCCTGGCATTAGTGAAGAAGCTCTTTGTGTTGTTCATTTGCATTTCTTCTCTTTATTGTGTGTTCAGGCCCTTTGATCAGTTTTTAGGCTGGGATGGTTAATGCAACTCTGATTTCTAGAAACTTTTTGTATAACATATATGGTAGTAGTTATTAAATTCTTTTCTTCCTAGTTTGTCACTTATCCATTAAATTTATTTATGTTCTCTTTCTTTTAATTTTGAATTAAAAAATAATAAGGAGTCACTATATTGTCCAGGCTGGTCTCAAACTTTTGAACTCAAGCGATCCTTCTGTCTCAGCCTCCTGAGTATCTGAGAGTATGGACACAAGCCAAAATACTCAGCTGGGTTACTGATTTTATCAAGTGATTTTGTAGCACTTACTGAGATTATTATAAAGTTTTCTTTATTAATATGCCAATTTAATAAATTAAAATGATAAATTTTGCTAGTGATGAACAAATCCAATCAAACTCTACTTAATCATAATGTTTTGTATTTTTATGCACTATTGAATCAAATTTATAAATATTTTAATTAGAACGTCTAAATGTATAGTCATAACAGATAGCACAAATGTTGGTTGCTTGTTCCTTGGTCTTTTTGACTATCTATTTGCTCTTATTTGTTTGGGTGCCATAATTGCTCTGGTTTGAATATCAAAGTTTTGTTTATTTCATAAAAATTGTTAGAATGTTTCTATTTTTATGCCTTAGCATTTAAATAACATAAAACCCATCAATTTCTTAAAAGCTTAAAAGAAGTATATTAAAGCTATATGAGCTTAGTGCCTGTTTATCTATTGCTGTGTGAGAAATTATCCCTAAACTCCATGGCCTAAAACAACAATAGTCAATCAACTCACTCACTCTGGGAATGAGGAATTTGGGAACAGATTAGCCAGGGAATTCTGTTTCAAAGTTCTCCTGAGGTTATAGCAGACATCTGCTGTAGCTGGAGCCAACAGAAGGCTTTATTGGAGCCACCTTCAAATTGTCTCACTAACAAGACCAGCAAGATGGTGCTGACTGCTGGCCAGGAGACTTTGGTCCTCTCCCAACAGGCCTCTCCCCAGGAGGACAGCTGGCTTTCCCCAGAGTAAGAAGTTAAAGAGAGCAAGTTAGAGATGCAATGCCTTTTAGCGAACTAGTTTTGGAAGTCACACACTCTCACTTTTGTCTGAACTCTATTGGTCACATTGGGTCAACTCTGATTCTGTCTTGATTCAGGGAGGGCACTAAAAAGGGGATGCAACTAAGAGGCAAGGATCCTTTGAGACTATCTTGCGGGCTGGCTCCCATCAGCTCTCAGAACCTTTTCAATTATTTAGTGACTTTTGCTCTCATCAGGTTCTACTTCTTGAATCACTTTAGTACTTTGTAGTTTTCAGAGTATTTACTCTATCATATAGTTAAATATTTTATAAGTTTTAGTCAAAAAGTCTTTTCTTTCTCCAAGGATATCAAGAAATTCTCCCCTCTGGCCTTTTAGAACTTTTGTGGGGGTTTTTGGGCTTTTGTTTGTTTTTGTGGTACTGAGGATGGAACCCAGGGGCATTCTACCTCCAAGCTACACCCCCAGCCCTATTTTTTATTCTTTATTTTGAAACAGGTTCTCATTAAGTTGCAGAGGGCCTCACTAGGTAGCTGAGGCTGGCTGTGAAACCGGATCCTCCAGTCTCAGCCTCCCAAGTACTGAGATTACAGAGTGCACCACCATGCCTGGCTTCTCTCCTTCTTTTTAGTCTTAAATATACATGTGACTTTATTTTTTTTTATAGATGGCTACTCAGTTGTTACAATACAGGTAAGCAAACAAATGCATCTTTTCCCCACTGATTTGAGATGTCAATTATATCAATTTCCATAAGTAGTTGGGACCATTTCTGGACTATATTGCCTGTCCAGTAAAATATTAAATAACAAAAGTAAGCATAAGAGTTTAGTGCAAATGTTTTTAGTTTTTCTCAATGAAGATTATGTTGAGACAGACATACCAAAGAATTGTTTATTTATTCCTCTTTCATTGAGAGTTTCTGTTTCATTATCTAGGAAGTTTGTGGAATTTTTGTCACATGCTTTTTCATGATTATAAGATAGAAAATAAATATTACTAGGTGTTCTAGAGTTGAATTGTCATGGGAGAAAAGATATCTTCAGACGAGGGTCCAAGGAATTCCCAGAGAGGAGGAAACTTGACTCAGGACCAGTGGGGTCCTTTACATATGAGATAGAAAAGAATTTCTGCATGTGTCAGTAGAGGCTCAGAGGTTTATTTAGGAAAGCAAGAAATACACATTCAAGGGAGAATGTAGGTTATCTCTAGAGTGAGAGACACTGGTAGGTGTGGGGGGAATGGGGAACAGTTCATGGTTCCTCTTTTATTTATTTTTTTATATTTATTTATTTATTTATTTATTTATTTATTTATTTATTTATTTATTTTCGGTACTGGGGATTGAACTCAGGGGCATTCTACCTCTGAGCTATACCCCCAGCCCTATTTTTTATTCTTTATTTTGAAACAGGGTCTCACTAAGTTAAAGAGTGCCTCACTAGGTAGCTGAGACTGGCCGAACCTGGATCCTCCGGTCTCAGCCTCCCAGATGCTGGGATTACAAGCATACACCACCACACCCGGCAAACCTTCTTTTTCTAAGTTGTGTTGTGTAGTAGTGAGAACGTTGGATGGAGACAGGTGAGTATGGGAAGGTCTCTGAGGATGACATCTGTCCAATAATCACAAGAGAGTTTTGGTGGTGTGGTGATTTTCTGGATTCTGAGGCTAACTGTGGTCTTCATTGTCTTGTTAATAGATAAGCTGAAAGTACCCTAATTATATTTTTCTCAGCCTATATCATATTTTTCCTTAAATAATTTATTGATAGGATAATTAGTGCATACAATAATTATCATAAGTAAGTGAATTTCCAGTAACTGTATGATTGTGAGTAACGATTCATAGATTTTCCAGAAATTTGGGAGTGGCAGGCCTGGGGAAGAGAACTGACTTGGGGAGTGAAGGTATGAAGAACTTTAACACAGCTGGGTGTGGTGGCGCACGCTTGTAATCCCAGTACTTGGGAAGCTGAGACGGGAGGATCTGGGTTCGTGGCCAGCCTCACAGCTACTTAGTGAGGCTCTCTGCAACTTAGTAAGACCCTGTTTCAAAATAAAGAATAAAAAAAAAAAAAAAAAGACTGGGATGTAGCTTGGTAGAATGCCCCTGGGTTCAATCCCCAGTACCACCAAAAAAAAAAAAAAAAAAAACCTTTAACACAAGACTTTCATATTACAATTATATTTTTCTTGTCCTTTTATGTCTTCTTTCTACCTATTTCTTCTATTTCAGAACCATCTATATATTCATTAGGGGAAAATCCTTCATTGTCATAAATTGCCATTGGATTCTGGTTGCTAATAGTTAATTTAGTATTGATAGTAGTGAAAGACTAGCTTACAATAGCCGAATTATGGAACCAACCCAGGTGTCCATCAAGAGATGAATGGATCACAAAACTATGGGAAATACACACAATGGAATTCTACTCAGCAATAAAGAATAAAATAACATCATTTGCAAGAAAATGGAAGGACCTGGAGTACATTATGTTAAGTGAGATTAGCCAGTTACAGAAAGTAAAGAAAGTGTTTTCTTTAATATGCACAAGGTAGAGTGTAACTGGGATACCAGAGGGACTCCAGATAACAGAGGAGAAACCTCAGTGGAGTCAGCCAAATGGTCTAAGAAAAGGGGAGGAGGAAGACTAAGGTTCATTATTGGAAATACTACCATCAATTGTGTGTACATATGTGAAAATTCCAATGTCAACTTCAGTGCTCTGTATGGGAAGGGGGGAGATGAGGAGGAAGGGGGGCGCAGAGGTGCACCAAGTGCTATGGGCATGTATGTCATTGTTAATATGATTTACATTATGATGTGAGACAATAATGTACCAATAAAAGCATATTTTAAAAAGTGCTCTAATAGAAAATCAGCCAGGTGTGGTGGTGCACCCTTGTAATTGGGAGGCTGAGACAAGAAGATCTGGGTTCGTGGCCAGCCTCAGCTACTTAGTGAGGCTCTCCACAACTTAGTGAGACCCTGTTTCAAAATAAAGAATAAAGCCGGGCGTGATGGCGTACGCTTGTAATCCCAGCATTCGGGAGGCTGAGACTGGAGGATCCGGGTTTGCGGTCAGCCTCAGCTACCTAGTGAGGCACTCCGCAACTTAGTGAGACTCGGTTTCAAAATAAAGAATAAAAAATAGGGCTGGGGGTGTAGCTCGGAGGTAGAATGCCCCTGAGTTCAATCCCTAGTACCGCAAAAAGAAAAAGAAAGAAAGAAAGAAAAAGAAAGAAAGAAAGAATAAAAAATAGGGCTGGGGGTGTAGCTTGGAGATAGAATGCCCCCGAGTTCAATACCAGTACCACACACAAAAAAATAATAATAAAATAAAAAAACAAGAATTACTTCTACTAATGACATCTTACTTAGATTGGAAGAATAAAAGAACTACAAACAAAGAAATCCCCAATGTATTTATATCTTATAATAGAGCAAGTCAAAAAATGTAAAAAAAAAAAAAAAAAAAAAAGAAAGACTAGCTTATAACTTTCTTATCTTTTATAGACTTTGTCAGTCATGTATTTTATATTTCCTCCATAAAAATAATTTGGAAGCTGGGTGCAGTGACTTGCACCTGTAGCCTCAGTACTTTGGAGGCTGAGATGGAAGAATTTCAGGTTTGAGGCCAGCCTCAGCAACTTAAGGAGACCCTCAGCAATTTAGGGAGATCCTGTTTCAAAACTAAAAGGGCTGAAGGTATAATTCGATGGTAAAATGCCTCTGGGTTTGATCTCCACTACCAAAATAAAAAATAATTTGGGAGTTCTCCTTCTCTTTTTACTCTCCAGAATAGCTTAAATGGCCTCAAAATATCAGCTTTTTAAAGATTTGGTAGCATTCCCCTGTACAATAATCTGGCTCTGATTCTTTCTTTGGGAGGAAGAGAGGAGAAACTGTAAAGGTTTTCTGCATTGGGCTTTCTCATGTAATCTGAGTATGAGATGGTGTGATACAATAAGCTATATATTTGATCCTTGTCATTCTGTTTTCCTGGCATGCGACTCCTAAAACTCTTGGGATCACTGAAGTGGTAAATGTCTTTTTGCATGCTAATGAGATGACTGGTGGCAGGGGGAACCCGAATAGCCTCAGGATGGGGGCTGGTTGCCAGGGGAACCAAACAAGTGGTGGGAACACATCAGTACCTCTGACCTCCAGGGAGGGGAAGGGGCTGGAGATCCACTTAATCACCAACGGCCAATGATTTAGTTATTGCAAATAATAAAGCATTCATAAAAAAAACCCCAAATTGGAGAACTTTCACCTTGCTGAACACTTGGAGGTGAGGGAGGATGGCAAGCCTCAGGAGGGCATGGAAGCTCTGTGCCTTTGCTCCATATCTTTCTATCTGGCTATTCCGAAGTTATATCCTAGCCAGACGTGGTGGCGCATGCTTGTAATCCCAGCATTTGGGAGGCTGAGAACAGAGGATCTGGGTTCGAGGCCAGCCTCAGCTACCTAGTGAGGCCCTCCACAACTTAATAAGACCCTGTTTCAAAATAAAGAATAAAAAACAGGACTGGGGGTTTAGCTCAGAGGTAGAATGTCCCTGAGTTCAATCCCTAGTACTGCAAAAAAAAAGTTATATCCTTTTTATAACAAACTGGTAATCTAGCTGGGCATGATGGTGCACTCCTGTAATCCCAGTACTTGAGAGGCTGAGACAGGAGGTCAGGTTCGAGGCCAGCTTCAGCAATTTAAGCAAGACCCTATTTCTTTTTATTTATTTATTTTTTTCTCAGTACTGAGCATTGAACCCAGGGGCATTCTACCTCCGAGCTATGCCCCAGATCTATTTTATTTTTTATTTTGAAACAGGGTCTCACTAAGTTGCAGAGGGCCTCATTAAGTAGCTAAGGCTGGCCGCAAACCTGTGATCCTCCTATCTTAGCCTCCCAAGTACTGGGATTACAAGTATGTGCCACCATGCCTGACTAGCAAGACCCTATTTCAAAATAAAAAATAAAATGCCCCAGGGTCCAATCCCCAGTATCAAAAAACAAAACAAAGCAAAAAACCTGGTAATCTAGTACGTAAACTGGATTCTGTGAGTTCTGTGAACCATTCTAAAAAATCATTAAAACTGAAAGGAAGGCCATAGGAACTTCTACTCTATAGCTGATTGGCCAGAAGCATTGGTGATAACCTGGACCTTCAATTGTTGTCTGACCTGGGGGTAGTCTTGTAGGGCTGAGTCCTTAATCTGTGGGTCTTGGCGACCCTCAGACACATAGGGTCAGAACTGAATTGAATTATAGGATACCTAGGTTGTGTCCAGAGAGTTGGATAATTGGTTGGTGTAGGAACACACACATACACACACACACACACACACACACACACACACACACCTCATGTCAGAACTGAAGTGGGGTGAGTATTGAGAGTCCAAGATAGAGGAAACAGAAGTTTTCCTTGCAGATGGGAAACATTGCCACTGGGCCTCACAAACAACTAATGACTTGTCATCATGTTCCAGACTTTGGGGACTGTGCCTACTTTTACTGACATTTGCAAAGTCATCGCTGTGCCACTCTAGAAAGGCAGAATCAATCGGAAGCAGTGAAGGTGAATTTTTGAGCATAAAAAGAAAACAACAATATAAAAGATATCCAGTGGAAATTTCCTCTGTTCCCAAGGAAAACAATGAACATTGCTACTTTATTTTAATTTAAAACTATCCTTGGAAATAGCTGACAACCTGCTTTCATGGCCTAAATCTAGTATATTATAAAAATTAAAACCAGCCACAGAAATTAGCATGAATCATAGGGAAGGCAAAATAGGAAGAAGGTTAAACTTCCTGGAGGCAAGAATTTGACTAAAAGAGAAAAATATCAATTGCTGGATTACCTTTATTTTCAGTTTGCTATTGCTGCATAAAAATGCAGTATCTTTTTATTATCACTATATGATGATCACTATATTGCCGAGTGCCTCACTAGGTAGCTGGCTGACCGTGAACCCAGATCCTCCAGTCTCAGCCTCCCAAATGCTGGGATCACAAGCGTGCGCCGCCACGCCTGGCTTTAATAATTCTTTTTAAAACTATCATTGAAAGTATTCTTACTTTAGATTTAAAAGTTAAGGAAGGTATTTGCTTTAGACAAGGTAAGAAACACATATAAAGCCTAGAAAATTATTTTGGTATAGCATAAGAACACCATTTTATTTTTAGCCAAGGTGATAGATCATGCCAATAGAAACACATTTTTTAAATACTCAAATGACTAATTCCTTGCTAAAGGAAAACTAGCTCAAAATTAAGCATACTGTTATAACATTTTGTATGTGTGTATGTGTGCGTGTGTGTGGTACTGGGGATGGAACTCAGGGGCCTTCTACCTCCAGGCTATACCCCCAGACCTATTTTATTTCTTATTTGGAAACAGAGTCTAGCTAAGTTGCTGAGAGCCTCACTAAGTTGCTGAGACTAGCTTTGAACCTGTGATCCTCCTATCTTGGCCTCCCAAGTACTGGGATTACAAGTGTGCCCCACCACATCTAGCATAACTATTTATTTTTAAAAATTTGTTATTCTTGGCAAATTGTATTATGATCATATAAATATTCAGTAGAAAATACTGTTTCAGGATCCACTGGGTAGACATTCTGAAATACAATTTATTGTTTCATTTTAAATTTTAAATTATTTTGTGAATGTAGAAATCTAAGGAATCTTTATATAGTAGCATAAAAACTATATGATACTGATTTTAAGTTGCCCTCTGCAACTATATAAGAAACCAGACGAATCTATTTGAGGTAGAGGAATTAGATAGGTGTGCCACAGGTTAAAGGGTAACAATATTAAATAATACTGTTTACTTAATTCTAAAAATCTGAAATTTTGGCCAGACTGTTGTCATTGATGTTACTGCTTGTAAGAATTAGACAGTTATGTTTCAAATCCTTCCTGATATAACTTTCAATTGCATTTAAGACTATCATGTCTCAGTGACTCTAAGTCCAGACATTAAATCCAAGAATCCCAAATTTTATCACAGATCCACTAAATTAAAGGTCAAAGTGCAGATGGGCATAGTGGCGCATGCTTATAATCCCAGTACTTGGGAGGCTGAGACAGAAGGATTGCAGGTTCAAGGCCAGCCTCAGCTACTAAGTGTGGCTCTCTGCAACTTAATGAGACATTGTTTCAAAATAAAGAATAAAAAATAGGGCTGGGGGGTATAGTTTGGAGGTAGAGTGCCCTAGGCTTAATCTCCAGTACCACAAAAAAAAAAAAAAAAAAAAAAGCTTCAGTGTATTCATGGGGTAATAAATAATAATGAAGTTGGTTCACATATGTAATTATGTCACACTCTACTCAAAATGTTTCCCATAAAATCTTTTATGATTTGGCCCATAATCTATTCCTTCTTTTGATCTCTACTTTGTACATTTTACTCAACTTCTTTTATGCCAACATAAGATTTTTAATCATGTCAACAGGTTATTGTGTGTGGTTTTTTTTTATTGCCTTGAATACTCTTCCTTTTTTCAATATGATAACCTATTTTTCATCCTTCAAACCTAGCTCAAATTTTAATAAACCCAAGTAGTTTGCTTGACCCCCAATAAATCAGTGTCTACTTTTTCTTCCTATATTACATAATTTAAATGTATGCCTCTCCCACCAGATTATGAGTCTTTCCCACTAGACAATGAGCCTTTTTTTTTTTTGGTACTCAGGATTAAACCCAGAGGCATTCTACCTATGAGCTACACCCCCAGCCCTATTTTTTCTTCTTCATTTTGAAACAGGTTCTCACTAAGTTGCGGAGGGTCTCACTAAATAGCTGAGGCTGGCCTTGAACCTGAGATCCTCCTTTCTCAGCCTCCCAAGTACAGGGATTATAAGCATGCACCACCACACCCTGCTAACTGTGAGCTTCTTGAAAGCAATGGTAATGTCTTATTCATCTTTACATTTCTATCTCTATCACTATTTCCTCATCCCACTGCCTGGCATAATGTCTGACATAATGCATTTTTAATGGATGAGTGAATGCTAAGGTAGTATGATCCTTGGTTGCTCCAAAGCACAATTTAAAAAAGATGACAGGGCTCAGTGTGGTGGCCCACGCCTGTAATCCTGTGCGTGGAAGGCTGAGACAGGAGATTGAGGCCACCGAGGACCTGCAGCAACTTAGATAATGAAATAGCTTATGTTGACATCCGTTATGGCTTTTTCCCACAAATAGTTTTGCTATATGTCTAGGTTGTTGAAATAATCCATTTTTTGCATGATATATAGTCACAATAATTTGTTTCAACAAACAAAACAATGTTCATCCCAATAGGGATTGATAACAATAATAAATCTTAAATGATGACTAATATCATAAATATCACAAAACCTAGACAAATAACAATATTACTTTTACTAATCTATCTCTTGACATAGTTCTACAATTTTTTTGTCCTACACTTTTCAATGTATACCATTTGAGTGCCTCTTTATAGGTCAGTGGTTTTCAGATATCACTTTCTGTAGAAAAATTAGAACCATAATTCAGTCTTGCTTCCAGAATGTTTCTCCTATTCTATGTACATTCTTTCAGTGTCGGTCACTTACCGACACTCTTATTGTGAAAGACTCTGGCTTTGTCCGCTCCAACTTATAAATTAAAAATGAATTTTGTAGGGACTTCAGATCCAAATATTTTATAAAAGAATTTATCCCCTTTATGTTCTGACATCAGCATGTCTTCCACTTTTTATAGTTTTGTTAAAGAAAGGAAAAGGGAATTATCCTCAGAGATGACTAATTGTTCTGGGAATCCCCTCCAGAAGAATGTTAAAAAGGAAATTGTTTAGCATCAGAATTTTAAGCTGCTAAAAGGCCACCATCTGGCCAGGCACTGTTTTATTTTTTTATGAGATCACCTTAAATCCACAATATGGAAAATCATAAAGCCTTCTGTAATAAGCATCCACTCAAAAGCACAATGTGCAGCATTAATAAATACAAATGAGCAGAACTGAGATCATTTTATTCCATCTTCCAATGGGAAGTCTTTGGGTATCTGCTGTACTGTGTCATTGCTGAGGGTGCAGAAACTGCTAGAGTCCAAGAGAAGCTCTCAGCTCCAGGGGAGCCGCTAAGAAGAGGGTTCACAGGGAGCATGCTATTGTCTGAGTGACAAGTGAGCAGATAGAAGCCTGGAGGAAAGAAACATCCAGAAGAGGGTTTTGTGGATGAGATGGGCTTGGCTATGGCCTCAAGGGAAGAGTTGTCAGAGTCACAGGTTAAGAAGGAAAAATGGTAGATGCCATTGCTAGTGTGAGCAAAGCTGACTTTAGGCAGCAGCTTGAAAGGTGAGTTACAAGTGCAGGACTGCTGTGTAACAGCAAATATAACCACATAATTAGGAAACTTTATCATCACAGTTATAGCCCCATGAAAATATGAGACTGCAACTTGAAAAACTTTCATCTCACACAGTCTGTGTTTGGGCTAAATTTTTTTCTTTCTATATTTTCTAAAAATAGTTTGCAATATTTGTAGATATACAAGAAATACACACCAAGTGTTGAAAAAAAATCAAAATAAGTAAAAAATAAGGTAATAAAATCTGTGAAAATGTCAACCCTGAAGCTACTGCTATTAGCAATCTCATAGATAATACTGCTAAATTGTTTCCCAGAAATGTATTATCAATGCATATTCTCTTGGTGGATAATTAATTTTATGGAAAAATATATGGAGGCTGGGAGTGGTGGCGTGCTTGTAATCCCAGTGCTTGGGAGGCTGAGATCAGAGGATCGTAGGTTCACAGCCAGCCTCAGCTACTTAGTGTGGCTCTCTGCAACTTAGTGAGACCTTGTTTCAAAATAAGGAATTACAAAATAGGACTGGGGGTGTAACTTGGAGGTAGAATGCCCCTGGGTTCAATCCTCAGTACTGAAAAAAAAAAAAAAAAAAAAAAAAATATATATATATATATATATATATTCCATATATATACATATGGAATTAATTTTTTGCAGCTTTAAAAGAAAGAAAATGGTTTTTCAAGGTTTCAAGGTCATTTGGTTAATTTCAGATTGGTTGTAATTAAAATTGTGTTCTTCTATAGCTAGGCATGGTGACGCACACTTTAATCCCAGTATTTGGGAGGCTGAGACCAGAGGATCGCAAGTTCGTGGCCAGACTCAGCTACTTAGTGAGGCTCTCTGCAACTTAGTGAGACCCTGTTTCAAAATAAAGAATAAAACATAGGTCAGGGAGTGTAGCTCAGAGGTAGAATGCCCCTGGGTTCAATCCCTAGTATAGCAAAAAAAAAAAATCATGTTCTTCTGAATTGCCATCTAGTAGTAGTATGCATATATTAGAGTAGCAGTAGTAGGTGGAGGAGAAAGTATAGCTTTTGGTGATGTGTGTGTGTGTGTGTATGTGGCACTGGAGATTGAACCCAGGGACATTCTGCCTCTGAACCACACCTCCAGCCTGATTATATTTTTAATTTTGAAACAGGGTCTCACTAAGTTCTGGGAAGCCTTACTAAGTTACTGAGGCTGGCTGTGAACCAGTGATCCTCCTGTCTCAGCCTCCCAAGTACTGGGATTACAGCAGGGCAACACCACACCCTGCTTGGATAATATATTCTTATTTTTCCTAGACTGCTGATTGGGTGAAATGTCCTTTATAAACACAGTGCCAAGTGATATGGCTGTGATCACTGAGAACATCCTTTCTCCAAATTTGATGTGCCTCTATTCATTGTTCTCCTGAGGTAGGATAGAAAAATAAAAAATAAAAAATAATAATAATAACAACAAAAGATAGAAAGGAGACATAAAGGAAGGACATGGAAGTGTATATATATGTATATATATATTTATTTATATTCCATATAAATAAATAAAAATACATATATATTTGTGTGTGGTACTGGTGATTAAACCCAGAGACATTCTACCTCTGAGCTACACCTCCAGCCCTATTTATTTTTATTTTGAAACAGGGTTTCACCAGATTGATGAGAGTCTCACTACTTGTTGAGGCTGTCCTTGAACCTGTGATCTTCCTGTCTCAGCATCTCAAGTACTGGGGTTACAGGCATGTGCCACTGCACCTGACTTTGGAAATATAATTTTAATTGTAATTTTAATTGCCATTCCCCATGACAGTCTCTCTCCCAGGTCTGGTACTCCAAAATATTTATGAAATCTGTCAATCTATCTTGTATACCAGTAATTATTCCACTAATAAATAATTTAAGCAAATTGTCTATTTGCCTAATTGTCTATTTAAGCAAATGGACAATTATAGGTTTTTTGTTTTTGTTTTTGTTTTTGCGGTACTGGGGATTGAACTCAGGGGCATTCTACCTCCGAGCTACACCTCCAGCCCTATTTTTTATTCTTTATTTTGAAACCGAGTCTCACTAAGTTGCGGAGTGCCTCACTGAGTAGCTGAGGCTGGCCTCGAACCCGGATCCTCTGGTCTCAGCCTCCCGAATGCTGGGATTACAAGCGTGCGCCACCACGCCCGGCTCCAATTATAGGTTTTGAGAAACCCATAACTTAGGGATATTTCCAGTGCTATCTATTGATCAGATAATAGAAACCATGTCAGCCTAAGGATCCTGTGAATGATTAGACCACTGCAAACCAGCTTGAGATCACCAGACTGAGGTCACTGTCACATACCTTCCCACACCCACCCTCACCAAGCTTCCTTTATTTTTTTTTTTTTTTTTTTTGCGGTAGTGGGGATTAAACTCAGGGGCATTCTACCTCCGAGCTACACCTCCAGCCCCATTTTTTATTCTTTATTTTGAAACAGTTTCACTAAGTTGCGGAGTGCCTCACTACGTAGCTGAGGCTGGCCTCGAACCCTGATCCTCCGGTCTCAGCCTCCCGAATGCTGGGATTACAAGCGTGTGCCACCACGCCCGGCTACCAAGCTTCCTTTAAAAGAGGAACCAGAGCTGGGTATGGTGGTGCACACCTGTAATCCCAGCACTTGGGAGGCTGAAACAGGAGGATCACAGGTTCAAAGCTTGCCTCAGCATTAGGTGGGAGATGAAGGAGAGAAGAAGAAAAAGTAGGTACTCTGCTGGGACCTCAACAGCTTCTACCACTCACCTCGAGGACTCTCCAAAATGTTGGGGGGCTCCTGAGAGGGGCTTGTTTCCTGATAGGCTGGAGGGGAAGGGGGTGAGAAAGGAGAGCAGGTGGCTGGAGAATGAAAGCAAGTGTGACTTTGTTTTAGTAGAAGTGCCTAAAATCCATTGCTGTTGTGCTTATTGACTTTTGGGGATGTTCATCTTATAAAAATACTTTCTTCCCTTCCATTTAAAACCACTAATTTTTGTCCTTTGGCACAATCATTATAAATGTTTGTAGACTTTAGTGTCAGATGGCTCTATCATACTAGATTTTAGGATCTTCCTTATTGTTGAACATTTAGGCTTTTTGTGGCATGCTACATAAATTATGATACAATGAACATCCTTCTTGATACAGCTGTGAGCACAGCTATCATTATTTTCTTAGAATAAAGTCTCAGAAGGGGAATTTCAGGTTTAAAGAAGACACAGTTTAGCCAGGTGTGATGGCTTACACTTATAATCCCAGTACTTGGGAGGCTGAGACAGGAGGATCGTAGGTTCACGGCTAGCTTCAGCAATTTAGTGAGGCCCTCCGCAACTTAGTGAGACCCTGTTTCAAAAATAAAGAATAAGCCGGGCGTGGTGGCGCACACTTGTAATCCCAGCATTCGGGAGGCTGAGACCGGAGGATCCGGGTTCGCAGCCAGCCTCAGCTACCTAGTGAGGCACTCTGCAACTTAGTGAGACTCGGTTTCAAAATAAATAATAAAAAAATAGGGCTGGGGGTGTAGCTCGGAGGTAGAATGCCCCTGAGTTCAATCCCCAGTACCGCAAAAAATAAAATAAAATAAAATAAAGAATAAAAAATAGGGCTGGAGATGTAGCTCAGAGGTAGAATGCTCCTGGGTTCAACCCTAGTATCACCAAAACACACACACACACACACACACACACACACACACACACACACACACACACCTTGTTACATTATTAACCCCATTACAAATTATCCCTCAGAAGGTTTTGCCCATTTATACTTCCACCAAGAAGGCATAGGTATTTGCTCAGGCCCATTTTAACAGTTGGCATTGTTATGTTAAACACTTTTTGTAAGTGAATATGCTGTTTTGACTTTCATTTTATGTTTGGTTATTAAAATTAAAATTAAAAAATTTTAAAATCACTTTTTAAAAATTTCAATGTGTGGAGGACAAAAGTTAATAATAAGCCTTAAATTAAGAGAGAAACAGCCAGGCATGGTGGCACATGCTTGTAATCCCAGCATTTGGGAGGCTGAGACCAGAGGTTCTGGGTTCGTGGCTAGCCTCAGCTACCTAGTGAGACACTCCGAAACTTAGTGAGACCCTGTTTCAAAATAAAGAATAAAAAATAGGGCTGGGGGTATAGCTCGGAGGTAGAATGTCCCTGAGTTCAATCCCCAGTACCACAAAAAGAAAAAAAAAAGAGAGAGAAAGCACAGTATGGATTTTGACATGCTTATATATGTGAGGGGCAGGGGGGAGAAAAAAAGGAAAGAAGAGAGAGAGAAAGGAAAAATGATGGCACAAGAACTTTTTCCATCACCGAAATTACATTTTGTTAAAGGTTTCCTTTTGAATCTACCACAATGTGGGTATTTGTGTATGTATGCATGTGTCTATGTCTGTCTAACGTGTGTGTGTGTGTGTGTGTGTGTGTGTGTGTGTGTGTGTAGGACTATATATGTACATGTTCACAAATTATCCTCCAGAGGGTTCTGTCCATTTATACTCCTACCAGAAAGATGTGGGTGCTTGCCCACATTCATTTTAACAATCAGCATTGTTATATTAAACTTTATTTATTTATTGTGGTGCTAGGGATTGAACACAGGGGCATTCTACCTCCAAGCTACACCCCAAGTCCTATTTTATTTTTTATTTTGAAACAGGTCTCACTAAGTTGCTGACAGTCTCTCTAAATTGCGGAGGCTGGCTTCAAACCTGAGATTCTCCTGTCTCAGGCTGTCAAGTACTGGGATTACAGGTGTGTGCTACCACACTTGGCTCATTAAACACTTTTTATAAGTGAATATTTCTTTTTTTTGGGGGGGGGTACTGGGGATGGAACTCAGGGGCATTTTACCTCCGAGCTATACCCCCAGCCCTATTTTTTATTCTTTATTTTGAAACTGGGTCTCACTAGGTTGCAGAGTGCCTCACTAAGCAGCTGAGGCTGGCCGCGAACCCGGATCCTCCGGTCTCAGCCTCCCGAATGCTGGGATTACAAGCGTGCGCCACCACGCCCGGCTTATAAGTGAATATTTCTATCTTCACTTTCATTCTATAGACTTTCAGCCGCATATACATATATAGTCCTACATATGCATATATAGTTCTATACACACACACACACACACACACACACACACACACACACAAAACACACAGTTGCCTAGAATTTTAGTAAGAAATGTCCAGTACTGGGCTTCAGATCATTCACACAGTACCTCAGAATATATTGATAAGCCAGTGGTGTGTTGATACTTACTTTTTCTGCCTTCTGTTTGCAAATGTACTATGTTGAGCTATAACTATATCCTCTGTTGGTTTTCACACAAAGTTGTCTAACTTTATCCTGTCTACACTTTATTGACTAGAGGTGGGGGGGGGCAGATTCCATGAGAAAAGAATGTTGCAGCTTTTTCCACATATCAGTAACAGGAGGAAAGAGGTATTAACTGAACATCTACTGTTTAGTCATCACAGTTGCTCTTAGAAATCAGTGTTTCTCATCCAAATATTTTGTAGTTGAGGATCACGAGGGTATGGGGAGTAAGTGAGTAAATCACCCAAGGTTCCAGGGACAGGAGTGTGGAGTGACCCTCAAATCAAGAGCACTTCTCCAAGCCAGTAGCTCCTAAATGCCTAAATGCCAATCATTCATGTGCCAGCTTTAGACACTGTTATATCTGAGTACCACATTAATAAGCATTTTACATTCAGTCAACTCACTTTTTAAATTTAAAGTATTTATTTAAAAAGGAAAGTTTATGTCAGTCCCATAAATGGAAATCCAGTATCAATGGACATAAATAGAATGTAACTATAAATATCTCCAGAGACAAAATGCTTGTCCTCCAGCTTGTCCGGAGGCTGTTTCCACCCCATTGTGATTTTGAAAAGCCTTTCTTTCTATCTCAGTGGTCAACCTCAATTTCCTACTCTGCTCTAATCTTTCTAAGAACTGAAGGCCATATGTTTCTCTAAGTTCCTCTAGACCCCTCCTGGCCACACCTCCATGCATATAACATTCACACTTTTGCATAGATAAGCAGGAGTGTTGGGGAAAAATGCAAAGTAGGATGCCTCCTATCCCTCCCTAAAAAACAAAAACAAACAAACAAACAAAAAAAACCAAACCAAACAAAACAAAAACTACTGAGGGGTCAAAATACAAATAGTTCAGTTTTGAGAGACTTATAAATTGCTCTAGTCACTCAGCAATGACTTTGGAAAAACACAAGGGCTAATGTATCCTTTTTTAGCAGATAACATTTCTCTTCTAAAGCTGGCCACAGTGATATTTACTTATTTTTAGGGTCCTGTGGCTAGCACGCTGGACTAGGGCATGGTTGATCTGTTCATTTCTGCTCCCTTTAACATCGAAAGTGATTGCTACAGCCGAGTCAACTGTGTCCTAAACCAAGCCAGCGGCCACCAACACAAGTGGTTTAGTATTGCCTTGGGCTCTTATTTTGTGGGCAGAATCATCATTTCTCTCTGGTTCCACTCAGAATCTATGAGGAAAACGTCTTTGTAGCTGTGATGAGTTTTCTTTGGAGCACGTATTGATAAGTGTTGAGTCTCTGACTGAGAACGTTAGTCAGAGGTAATGCTGTTTTGGTTGCTAGTTATAGCTTGCTGCCCCGGCCGGCGGGGGGTGGGGACGGGAGACCGAGGCGGCTTAACCTAAAGGAATGAAGCAAACAAGCGACGCGAAGAATGGAGGCAAGACAGGATTCTGATCAAGCCTCAATCTTTATTAAGGAAGGGTCTGCTTAAATAGCTAGGTGAGGGGTGGGGTCAGGGGGATCAGGTAAGCTTGTGTGGGCTTGCATGATTGGTCAAG